>APFE031557731.1:0-76403 GCA_000404065.3 Pinus taeda
CTGACACAGAGGCGAGGTATCCACCAATAGGGTCAAATGGAAACCAAGGTACTGCATGAATCCCAATGTGTGATAATGTAAGCTGAAGTCGAACACAAGGGAAACCACTCAGTCAAAGACCCATGATACTGATCGATGCTGAGCACAAGGTAACCTATCAATAATGAAAATAGGGCCAGGGTGCAACTCTAGGCCTGCCCTCAGAGCAAGATGTTGTCGTCGATAAGGACAAGATCCGCTGGCAAGAAGTCAATGGGGACCTTCTCAAACCAGCACGAGTAAAGGACCAATATAACTGATGTGTTGTAAGACATGATACTGACAACCGGGATGGCCGACTGAAAAATGAGTCAAGAGACACCGCAGAGAGGCCGACTCAGGCTAACTTCCTTTAAAAAAAGCACGACTCAATGTGACTATGGCAACATATGATGAATCCGTATAAGTTCGTCATGCAGGAGGCATGAACGAACCCTCCATATGATTGGAAGAGATAACCAATCGGGGGAGAACTGACTCAAAAACAATGGTTAAGGCGAACCTAAGTCAAACTAAATCCCACCCAAGTGGAGGAGACTTTGTTTTGAGTGCTTTGTTCAAGGGCGACACGACTGACTCTAGCTGCCAATAGTACATGGAAATACTGTCCCGTTCCCGCTCTTTTTGGAATATTTTATTTTTTTGTCTTTTTCTGTTAAGCTCGAAAAAGAATAAAAGAATGCTATGGTATAGTGGAAAGGACGAGTGTCGATGAAACAGATGATCTAGTTCCTGGGAGTGGAACATTCCTATGCTCAATGCGGGGAGGCAAAAACGGGTCAGTGACACTCAAAGGTATGTTCCTTCCATGGGTCAAGGTGTGTCAAGTTGCAGAAGTCAAAGGTATGCAAGGTTGATTTTGCAGTCGTCATGGTCAAAAGTTAGCTTAAACACGAGTCCAAGTGAAGCCGGCTCTAGGCAAAAAGGTGCAAATGGTCAACATGCAATGTAGTAGTACAACTCAACACAAAGGAGCCTCTAGGGTATAAGGCCAGAACAAAGCGGAGAAGCTAAGAGGAATGAGTCTTCAACGCATAAGTCATGGCGGGACTACAGAGGACTCCCGAGCCTACTCAAATTGAAGCAGAATGGGAAACAAATGTCAATGAGGTGCTAACTACGATGCCCATGTAAAGGATGGATCTACAATCGTGTCATGATTTAAAAAATTGGCGAGTGAAGATGGCTTACGAACCATAACACGATGGGGTCGACCCTATGGTAGATGTATCAGCAGATGGAGGCTAGTATGCATAGTGCAACGGAAAAATGATGTCCCTAACCTATATTCCAGTGAAAAAACGATACCTGCCATGACGGGTCAGCAGTCATGGAACCGTCTCGAAAAGGTCGAAAATGTCGAAAATGTACTGAAAAGCAAACCAATCTCGACACTCCAAGCTCCCAAGTTAAAAGTCACATGAAACCAAAAAAAATGAAATTTTGAAAAACATTTGCATTTTCAAAACTTATAAAAAGGATTTTGGACTCACCATTGTTACCGTTTGAGTCGGAGAGCAAATATTTGGAGCAAAAGGAGCAAATTTCTCGTGCGTCAATTTCGACCGTTCAAATTCTTCAAAATCTTCCAGGTAACCCTTACACTTAGCTTGCAATTCATTGTGACTAGTTTTAAGATTTTCCATTGATGTTTCACCGTTGAACTATTCTTCAAAATTTCGCCGCGGCGTATACGTGGGTTGATAATATGAAACCCACGTACATGCAGGCCCTATACGCGACTGTGTATACAGTAACCCGCGTATATGCCATGAGCTAATTTTAATAAAATCTAACGGTTGAAACTTCAATTTCTTCTCAGGATGCCGATCACATGGTGTGAAAGAGAACATGCAGCGGTTTATAATGAAGTTATGAATGATCCTCAAGCCTTGGATGCTTTACGAGGATGCGACTTGCTCAAATTCTTCAAACTGTCGAACATGAAAGCCAATGTGCAACTGCTTGAAATGCTCATTGACTATTGGAATGTCGAGGAAGAAGCCTTCATGATTGATCAGATGCCACTAAGAGTGGAAGTGGAGGACATATATTTTATCACAGGCCTTTCCCGAAGGGGAGAGGTAGTACAGTCCCGGGGCAGAACACGGAGTAGCCTCACTATAGAAGACTATGTACAGATATACTACCCAGTACATCCCAAGAAAGTTGGGAGTCAGATCTCCATTGCACACGTGGAGAGTTTATCGCTAAGGATCATCTCGTTCACCATAGCTCGAGTGAATGGATCATCCTCACTGCATCAGGTATCACGGCTCAATATGAGCGTGGCAGTGGATTGTCTCACTACACTGTTTGACTGGTGTACTCCTCTTCTGGCCAGCATGAAGAGCCAGCTCACTTCCATTAAGAGGGGACAGATTAACAACTTCAGCTATGGGACTATCTTGTGTACCTTCTTCTTCGAGAGGATTCCCGCACTCCGCCCCAAGGTAGCAGTTTCCATCAGCACCCCACACGATCCGCGCATGGGCCGGTGGGCTGATCTGATGAAACATCTGGGGGGTGGGGAGGTTCCTAGGACTGCATTCGATGATGATTTCTTCACCTGGTGGGATCAGCAGATCATCGCCGTAGACGACTACGCCTATGCCGGGCTGGACTTCCGGGGAGATCCTGACCTAGCATTACCGCCGGATGCAGCGTGGGGTGAGATCGGTAAGATTTTTTTATTTTATGATTTTTTTGGATTTTTCAAATATAATGATGCATTTTGAAAAATATTTTTGATGAGATTCAAATGACTCATATGATGATCATGATCTAGACATTGGGCCAGTGCGACCAGATGGACTCCCATGGCACAGACGACGTGGCCGAGGAGCCGAAGAGGCGGCTGCACGGAACGGACTCTGCACAACGTCCAGTGACACCTGACAGACTGAGCTGTCGAGTACTGATGGCTGCTATAGAGGACCTTCCGGAGGATATGCAGTGTCATGTGGTTGGCATGCCACGTGACTGGGTTCGCACTTTTCGGTGTGTAGCCAACGCGATAGTTAACTACTTGGTCGCTCATCCTGAGCCGGGGCATTAGGTATGCCGGATATGATTATGGGCGTTTGAGTCCCAATTTTGTATATTTTTTGGACGACCTATGTACACTCGAGATACTTTTATGATGATATATATATATACAGTTTGACTTTTTGATGCTTTGATTTTATGATGAATGATTGATGTGCTAGTCTAATGCTTGATTAGTGATAGAATCAGCTAACCAATTATGAGATCTTGGAATGTGCAAATAATTAATATAAACAAATGATGTTTGCAACAACCTCACTCTTAAATACTAGTGATATAAACATGGATCCCTTACCCGATAAATGTTATTTAATTGAGACACTATCAATTGAGAATCAAGATACACTACTAATGATTCGATCCCATAAGAGATTGCCTCGGATAGTAAATTAATAACGACAGTATACTCAGCCATATTATTCGAAGCAGGACCAATGCATATGCCTCTTAATATCATCAATTGACCAGTTGGATAGTAAAGTACCCAAGTTGCGGAAGCAAGATTCTGAGTGTGCCGACTAGCACCATTGGCGAACCCAAAATAGACCAAGTCATCCATCAACACCTGCAACAGCAGAACAAAAAGTGTTGGCATCACAAAACTCTCGATAATATATGTACAAATATACATAATATACAAAGAAGCCATTGCTCAACTTCTACTTAAGCAAAGTACTTCTTTAGGTAGAGCCCATTTCGGGGCTCCGCCAGCTTGTTTCCCTCAAAATTGATTAACTCATACGACCCTTTTTCTAAAACTCATTTAATAATGAAAGGACCGTACCACATAGGCTTAAACTTTCCTGCCCCCAAGGTGTCTTTATCTTGGTCATAGAACAAGACAAGGTTGCCTTCAGAAAATACTCGAGGACGGACAGATTTATCATACTGCATTTTTACCCTTTTCTTATGGGCCTCATTCATTATGGCGGTATCTCGACGCTGCTCATCGAGATGTTCCAAGTGAACGAGGCGCTCTTCGAGACTCGAAGTCTCTGGAAGGAGCTTTATAGCTAAATTGAGATATGGAATTTCACATTCGATCGGAAAGATAGATTCCATCCCGTAAACTAACTGAAAAGGCGTAAAACCAGTAGCAGTCTTTACGGAGGTCCGGTATGCCCAAAGAGCCGAATACAACATGACGTGCCAATTGGACCGATTTTTGTCGATTTTCCATTGGAGTGTTGTCTTAAGAGTTTTATCGACCTGTACATTGGCCTGAGGATAATAAGGAGACGAAAACTCTTGATGGAAACCTAATTTAAGAGCCAATTCAGACATGAGTTGATTCCGGAAGTGATTGTCATGATCAGTGACAATCTCTCTCGGGACACCGAATCTTGAGATAACCTGATTGAAGAGAAACAAAGCTGCCGTGTCACTATCGTTTTTATAAGTGGGCATGGCTTCGGACCACTTCGTAAAGTAGTCTAAAGCCACAATAATGTACTTGTGATTCGCTGCTGAAGGCGGATTACAAGTTGTAAAATCAATACCCCACTTAGTAAAAGGACTAACTGTGACAATGGGAAAAAGAGAAGCTGGATGAGCATGCATCTTTGGAGTAAAGATCTAACAAGGGTGGAAACATTTAACCGCTTCCACATAGTCTTTAAAAAGTGAAGGCCAAAAATAGCCAACACGTAAGACGCGCTGGGTTGTAGCCAGCCCTGATAGATGACCACCACAAGCTCCACTGTGGCAATCATTAAGCACAAACTCTACTTCCTCCAAAGTTAAACAGCGCCGAAGGATTGAATCGACCCCTCGACGGTATAAGGTATCACCAATGATAACATAGTTCTTAGCCAGGTGACGTAATTTACGACATTCATCCTTGGCGAAAGTAGAGGGAAACTTCGAAGTCTGGAGATAGACAATGATATCTCCATACCAAGGGTCGAGTGAAGAGATGAGGAATAAATGTTCGTCGAGAAAAATTTCCTCATAAATAGTATCCTCTCCACAAGGTAGCTCAGAAATTAGCTCAGCGAAAACCATGGATTTCTTAGACTTGGCTGACAAGAACTCGAGATCGAATTCTTGCAAGATGACTATCCATCTATTATATTTGCCCCCAATCACTCGCATACTGAGGACAAATTGAAATGGATTGACTGCTGCTAAGACAAAAGTTTTGCGTAGTAATATGTAATGACGGTGCCACTGGACAACATGGACCGCTGCCAAGGCCAACTTCTTAACCGGAGAATAGCGAAGTTCAGGGCCTATTAAGCCTCGGCTCAAATAATAAATCACGTGCTCAGTGAGAGCATCGTCCTCCTAAACTAGAACCATACCAATGGTTGATTCTGCTACCGCGAGATATAAAACGAAGTCTCTGCCATAATCCGGTGGACTCAAAAGCGGGGTAGAGACTAGTGCTTTTTTCAAAGCATCAAACGATCGTTGCACAAAGTCATCCCATAAAAATGGAACTCCTTTCCATAATAACCGCATGAACCCTTTAGTGATCTCGGCATAGTTTCCTATAAACCACCATAAGAAATTAGCCTTCCCTTGAAGACTTTGAAGTTGACGAATTGAGGATGGGGGAGGCAACCAAACTATTGCCTCAACCTTGAAGGGATCAACCTGAATCCCTTCATTTGACACAATGAACCCTAACAACCGACCGGACGTAACCGTGAAAATGCACTTGTTGGGATTCAACCGGATTTTATAAAATCAACATCGTTCGAAAACCATTCAAAGGTGGTTAGGGTGATCAGTCCTCTTTCGAGAACGAGCAGCAAGATCATCTAAGTATGCTTCAATGATATGCTTAATGTCGTGGAAAGCATATGACATGGCCCGCTGAAAAGTAGCTCCAGCATTTTTAAGACCAAAAGACATCTTTCTATATGCAAAGGTACCCGAGGGACATATAAAGGCCATCTTATGTTGGTATTCAGGACGGATAGAAATTTGATTATAACCAGAGAATCCATCCATGAAGGAAAAAATCTCATTACCCGCACACTCGTCGATAATCTGATCAATAAATGGCGTGGGGTAATTGTCCTTAGGACAAGTCTTGTTTAGGTCCCTAAAATCGATGCACACTCGAATTGTTCCTTGCTTTTTATCTACAGGGACTGGGTTAGAAACCCAATCATGAAGAGGAACAGGGTATATGAAACTCACCTTTAGCAGCTTCTCCACTTCTACTTTGATAGTTGTTGCTTTCCTAGGGTTGACCGGCTGAAGCCTCTGATGGACAGGTTTGGCATTTTCGTACGTCTTGATCTCATGATGAACTATAGATGGGTCATTGCCAGGAATTTCCTCCTAAGACCAAGTAAATACATCCCGAAATTCTTTAAACAGGTCGGTTTAAATCTGAATTTCTTTATGGGAACACTCAATTCCGATGAAGAGATTCTCGATTCTGTTAGGGTCCCTAGAGATGTTTATAGGTGTTGTTTTTGAAATCACCGACATATTACCTTCAGCACGAACGTGTGCTGGAGCCAAAGGGTTTGACACCGTACAAACATCACTAGAACAGAGCTCAGAGAATCTAGACTCTACCTCCTGCAATGAAGGAAGAAAGTATGAACGATGGTGTAAATCTTCCCAAGGTCGATATATACCCATCATTGCTTCGAGAATTGCTTCTTCTGATGGTAAAACTGAATCTAAGCAGTCCAAAGCAGAGGTAAAATCAAGGCTCCAAGCAGGGGCCACATCGCCATCTAACTCCTCTTCAGAAAAAGGAGTAGAATGGTCATCTGCAGAGTTCATGATAGACTGATATCTAATCTCAGCTGCAGATATAGGAAATGTCATTCCATCCTCTTGTCCTTCAACTAATGTGGTCATAGGTGAAGGCAAGGTCCAGGGGTCTGAAAAATAACGAGTTCGAAAGAACCCATCTCGCGAAAACTCCCTAGATGATGAAATGGCATTGATTTTAGCGATAGGAGAGGGAAACTCAAAAGTACCCATCAACGAGGAATACATCCCTACTCCTAGATTCTCAGTAGGCGGATGAGGGTTATCCACTAAAGGAACAGTAGAGTCAGAAGTTGCTTGAGGATCAACTGGACAATAATCTAATTGATCCACCTTTACGATTTTCCCCTCATGAGGAAAGAAAATAACACAAAACAGAGTCGAAACAACATCGTCCATTTCGTATACCCAGTTCTTTCCTAGGAGGAGATTATACTCTAGGTTAGCATCTACGACTTCTACTTCAATATTAATGACTTTCCCCCCAACACATATAGGAAAGGCCGAGATAATCCCATGCGGCTTATGGGAATGGCCATCGAATGCAGTTAAAACGGTAGGTGAAGGAACGGCCGAAGGAGATCCAATAGCCTTCCAACATGACATCGACATGACGCACGTGGAAGCCCCTTCATCAATAACGATTCGAAAAATGTTAATTTTCCGGTATGTAGACTTTATTTGAAAAGCCATGTGATGAGGGAGTCACTTTTTGACATTTAACATGTCGAAAGTGAGCACTAAAGAATTAGCTAGATCGACTGCCCCAATCGCGGAAAGTAAAGCACTTCTCTGAGCTGGACATGATTGGAGAACCTCTAAAGTGGACATGGCACACGGACTTTGAGCCAGATCCTCCACAATGGAGTAATTATGGGCGGCCCTATCATTAGGATTAATCATCGCGTGTTTAGCGGAACCTTTCGGTATCTGTGGTATAGTCTCGACTGGGGGTCACTCGATATGAAGGTCAGCACTTCCGGGAACAGCCTTATCCTTGGAAGTTTCGGCTTCACCATAATCACGTGACCGAGTAGCCACATGGACATTAGAACCCATCATGAAAACATTCGATGATTTTTCCCCTTCCTGGTTGCCCCCTGCGGAGGTCCCAGAGTTTGAACTCGCGCCAGCAAGAAGTTGCTGCCCTTGGGGAAAAGGGTTGGTTAACACGGCTTGGGAGCTAGAAGTCCCTTGCTGCCCTAACAAGCGTTGAGTGTCTTCAATATTGGGGCAAAGATGAGTTAAATGGTCTCCACCGCACAACTTGCATGGAAACTTAACTTTCTTTTTCGACTCATTTCTACCTCCACCAACATTATTTCCGGATTTGTTTGCATCAGGCTTCCCATCCTGGTTATTTTTCTTACCTCGTCCTTTCTTTTTCCCATTGGAATTTTGACTTCCTTTGGGTTATCAGATTGGATGGCATTAATCGAAGAAGTTTGGGAAGCGGAAGGGTTAGACGATGTGACTCGGTTGTTAGAAGCAGTTTGTAAAGACATCTGCTGCAATTGATTCAACAAGTTCACCATATTTGTGTCTACTGACACAACAATACCATCAGTGTGGGGACCTGGCTTCGGCTTAGCTACGTCAACCTTAGACCCAAGAGCATCTGGCAAGTACTTTTGTAGGATCCCAGACTGAGAGTAGATTAGTTCTAATTGTTGGGCCCTAAAAATGGCTTGCTCCTCGGAATAGACCCCTGACATGGAGACATCGTTAGAGATCTCAGGTATCAAAGACTTCAAGAACCACTCAAGAAGGTACTCCGGAGGGATTTCAGCTTTAATGAGCCTCTTTCTCTGTCTCCATTCCTGAATGTGATCAGAAATGTGAGTTGCCCTATCCTGACGAAAAGTAGCCAGTAGTTCGGTTCTGGCATCATACAGGACGGGCAACTGAAAATGGTTCAAGAAAATGTTAACTAAGTCGGCGAATGATGTAAAGCTGCCCCCAGGAAAATCTATATACCACTTAGCTGAGTTTCCAGTCAAGGTGCGTTGAAATAATCTCAACCTAACCGAGTCATCGATCAGGGAGTTCGATGAGCACCATAAGTGGAACGTGGTTACGTGGTCGCCCGGATCCTCACCACTCTTCCCTTCGAATTTTGGAATATCCGAAGGGAGTTTAGTTGGGACTAGAGGCCAGGCCGGATACTTGATTGGGTTGTTAGTTAACTTAGTGAGGTCCGACAAGTTTAACGTTGCCAGAAACGGAAGTCTAGGCGGAGCTTGGGGATTCCACCCTGACTGGGCGGCACTCTCGAAGCTCTGAAAAGATTGGCCTGGATTTTGAAAGGCACCAGGCTGCCCGAAGTAACCAGTAGAATCTGCTGAGCCAAAAGGTAGGCCTTGTGACCCAAGAGAACTCGGAGTTTGACCAACTCCAGTCGTATATCTACCATACCCAGCAAAGTTTCCTCCTAAAGGATTGTAAGGAGTTGACAACCCCTGATATGGATTCCAAGCCGAAGCTAGGGGAGGAATACTTTGGAATGAACTAACCGTGGTATACGGCCTATTCCTATATTGGCCGCAGAATGGATTCCAAGTTCTGGCACTACTAAGCCCAGGGTTATTCCAACCATGGAAAGGATTGCTACTTTGTCCTACCGAAGAAAAAGGCATGGATCCTATCGTAGGGTTTGAATGTGGTATATGACCACTTCCGAATGGAAAACCTTGGAACGAAGCCGACCCACTCATCATGGACGTGGCGGCCCCGAACGGAGCTGAAGGAATGCCCTGTGAATGGGCGCCAAATGGGAAGTACCTCGAACCAAAAGCATTTGTTTAGGAATTTCCACTCGTGGACAAAATGGAGGTAGACCCAACAAAAGACGTGCTAGCAAAAGATCCGAATAAAGAGACTGAGGGGATGGAAATAGTTCCACCCCCTTGTACAGATATAGGAGTCTGTACAGTCGTAGCACTTGTAGAAGCCATGCTTCCAGTAGTGGTCATCGAAGGTAAGCGTGTAGCGTAACCTGGACTTGACGGTCTATGCATTGGAGTCCCAATGTATTGCAATACGTGTGGATGACTGGATGGTAGGGGAGAATTCAGAGCCGCTAACGACTCTGAAATTTCTTCTACCTCAATATTATCCTTCACTTGTAAGCAAAATTGAGAAAGAACTGGAGTGTTCCTCTCTTGTTCCACGAAAGTACCAGGCCTTGCTTCAATACTATTGCTCCCGAGGGGAGGATCAATCCCTGATGCGTCAATTACAGTGGGACAAAAACCACCAGTATTATTACCTCTGCGCCTTCTCGGAGAAGGCTCTAAACTCGGTGGTGAGAGACCACGAAGTCTTCGAGACCGTTTAGGAGATCGGTCAGCCACTTTGAATTCTTTGTTTAAAATCTAGTTAAAGACTCAAAAAATTTCAAGCTAGGCCAACTAAGAGCATAGAGCACCCACTATAAAGTCCCTAAAGATACAATAAATCAGAAAACTTCCAAGTATTTCCACTCCGGGTGATTAGGACTGGACACCAAAATACGAGAAAGTGGAAAATAAAGGGCCTTCTGAAGATAGTCTAGGATGATGAGGGCCCAGGCCTATCAGCGAAGGTATCAGAGGAAGTTACGCTCACCTCCTAACAACAGTCTATGCCGGTGCAAGCCCCCAAGCTTCGCAAGGGTGCCCTCCAGTAGTGCTATTGAGAGTGATACAACGTCGACCTCAGGTGCCACGGGATTCCCCTCCGCAGCCACCTATGTAGTTCCCTAGGAGTGGCAACTATGGATACCAACTCGTCGCAAAAGCCAGGCGGAACAGTTGTGAGGTAAGTTTGGACAAGTAGGAGAGGGAGTATCTCTCTTCCCTGTCTTCACAGACCCTCGTGCTTAACTCCCAAATCCGGAGCTTTCCTGGTCTTCCTAACGCTATTGGATTTTCTCTCGTTAATCAAAATCCTATGTTTTGACGTTTAATATGGCCTTGGAGAGTTAACTCTCTACTCGCCTAATCCAAGGCCCTAAAAATCCTAAAACTTGTTTGTGTATTTATTTTAATTAGCGCTTGATTTTAAGGGTTGTTCTTTAAGTCAAAGGATGATGGAAGTGAAACTAGTGGTGTTTTTTCGACGCAAAAGAAATGAATAAAACCTAACTATATGCAGATTCACTTTGTCATTGTTTTTTGATGAAGAGTAATTTCTACAGGGTTCGAAAGGAAACTTCTAATGAAACACACTTTTCTTTTCTTTTCTTTTCATTCACACTTCACACTCAAAAGTTAACAAAACTATTTTATGCCTAAAGAGATGCAAATCTATCCTAATACAACACTAAATGCTTGATGCAATATTGAAAACTACTCTAAAACAAGAAATGAAAGTTGCTTTGTTTATCAAATTTTCTTTTCCCACTTACAATATTTAGATGGAATATGAGATGCTACAATTCATTTCGTCTAAATACTAAAAGCAAAACTCAAGATAACATAAAGCACTTTCACTCACCAAAACGAAACTAAATGAAAAGCAAGTTCAAGAAAGAAAAACAAAAACTTTTCAAAAATTTCTCTTCAAAGTAGCAACAAGAAAGTATTTTTGAAAATGCTCTCAACAAAAACTGACACTTTGCGATTGAAACAACAAGCAAGAAACACTTTTTGCAAGTTGACACCCTACAAAGAATGAAAACTCAAAAAAAACAAATGTGTTTAAAAAGGCTTTTTAACAATCGAAAGCAGCAAGGAAATCTTTGGTAACAAAGACCAAAAGAGATCAAAAACACAATTTCAAGAAAGTATCAAATGACAACTTTGATGAAACAAAGAAGTAGATGGTCATAAAAAGCGATTTCGTCAAGCAAACAAAAAGTCACCAAAAAGCAAAGTTAAAGACAAATATTGATAACAATCTTTCTGCTCTGATAACTCAGAGCAGCCAAGATTCCAATCAAGAAATCTTGCGTGCTTTTAGCAAAAATATGCTGACGCTTGCAAACACAAAACAAGACCAAAACTCCTTATAATTAGAGAGAAATCGGAGTAAGGATGCTTGCTGTAACACAGACAACTGATACTGACAAAAATGATTGTTTCAAACTAACTGAAAACACCAGACAAACTTCAGAGACACAAAAATTTATAACTCCTTAAAGTTGCAAGATATACGCGACTGTACTTAGTGCAGACTGTGTGTATACGTGACTGTTCCTGAGGAAACCTGCGTATACGCGGGTTTACTTCAGACAACAAGCGTTTATATGCTTTTGTAACTAAATGAAACAACGTAAATATAATATTTCAAGAAAAATAAAAAAACAAACTGAAGAAACCGGCAAAACTCAGAAGTCAAGAACAGACCAGACAGTAACAATAAACCAGCAAGCAACTGAGCCCTAATAGGCTTGACAAACACCCAAACTAGGAACAACAAGAGTGTTGTCCCCAACGGAGTTGCCAATTCTATTGAGGGATTTTATCCCCTAGGGCTTTTGGGTGGAACCAAGTAGACTGAAAGTTGTCTAAACAAAGAAACATGAATACACACAGCCATTATGCTAATAAAAGCTAATTCTAAAGTAAGAAGGATGTACATCAGGTCCTACGTTTGAGTAGTTCCTCAAGGGTCCAAACCTTTCTTCACGTTCCTTTCACTCCTTTGCCCTGCAAAACCAGTAATTCCAAAGAATGCAGCAGTATATGGACAAAGATTTATACAAAAATCATCTTTATGTTATACAAGAAGGAAGTTAGTTATGAACTTTTAAACATCCATTCATACATGAAATTCAAACATGAACATCATAAATATAAAGAAGAAGCATATCGGGAATCAAGACGTGTTTCTTTATTATAGACAAATAGAAAGTACAAAAAGAGTAATATCACCTGAGCAACCTTTGCAGGCTCCAAGCACAGCCTCCTTCTGGATCTGTCCCGCCTCAAGCCTCTAGCATATCTCCTTCCGAGACTCACTCCATGATGCCATAACTAAGGGATGAACATCAAATCACAATGAAACAAGGGTTTCCTATACAAATGGGGGAAGTGCAGAAGGCACAAGGGTCTTCAGACCTGATCAGGGGGAAAATCTCAATATAATAACCTTTCTCTCTCTTCTCTCCTCCTTTAGGCCTTCCCTTTGATGTCTTTTTATACCAATTCCAAAGTATTTTTTTAGTTAGGAATTGGTTGGGAACAGTTGAGGCCACGGGCACTAACAGGTGATCAGCAGGTAAAACCCGCGATCTCCGCCCGAAAATAAGGAGTTTTATATTTTTTTAAGTGTTATAATACATATACGCGGGTTGGGTATATATGGACCCGCGTATACACGCATTTAACTCAGGGAAATGTTGCGTACAGGGAATAAAACACTGTTTTTTAGATTTTGGACCAGCTCTGGAAGGAGGGGTTGCCCTATGCCATGAGTGCAGCATCACAAACCATAATAGTGAGATTTGGAGCTATAACACTTTTTTTTCCACAGGGGGGCACAAGAGAGCTTAGCCAATTATCCAGGCCTACAATGCCCATTGTTTCTCTACACCAAGAGAACTTCTCAGAGCTCACAGATTTTGTCAATGCATCTGCAGTACTCTTTAAAGTGTCCACCTTTACTAGCAACACTTTTTTGTCTTCTATCATATCCCTCACAAAGTGATATTGAACATCAATGTGCTTTGTATTCAAATGATCTGCAGGGTTCTTTGCTAAGAAAATTTCACTTTGGCTGTCATAGTTTATCCTTATAGCTCCCTATACTAACCCCATACTTGAACACAATCTCTACAACCAAACTACTTCCTTGCTTGCATGAGTGGCTGCCATGTATTCTACCTCTGTAGTTGATAGTGCCACTATAGATTATTTCTTACTCATCCAACTGACTCCACCTCCAAATGGGTTAAACACATACCCACTTGTAGATCTTCTCTGATCCAGATCCCCAACCTATACTGCATCAACAAAGCGACGAATATCCAATACTCTATCCAATCCTATTCTTCCTTGGTAACAAAAACCATAATCACTAGTGCCACGCAAATACCTGAAAACCCACTTCACTGTTGTCCAGTGCTCCTTCCCTGCTTTTTACATAAGTCTGCTCAATACTCCCACTGCATGGGCAATTTCTGGTCTAGTATAGACCATCACATACATCAAGCTACCGACTGCACTTGCATATGGAACACGGGACATGTCCTCTTCCTCTTCTTGTTTCTTGGGACACTGTTCAACAGATAACTTTACACCTACAAGAATAGGAACCTTCACGAGTTTACTATCCTGCATATTAAACTTCTACAATATTGTCTCGACATACTTCCTTTGGTTTAACCAGAGCTTCCTCATTGTCTGATCTCTTTTAATTTCCATGCCCAAAATATAGTTTGTAGCACCAATATCTTTCATGTCAAATTTTGAGGACAAATGGGTTTTCAAATCCTACATAATTTCTTTTTCATTTCCAACCAGCAACATATCATCCACATACAAGACCAAATAAATAACACAGTCACCAATTAATTTAAAATACATACAATGATTTGCTTTTCTTCTAGTGAAGCCAAGTCCCTGTATAAATGTATCAAATCTCTGATGACACATCCTTGGTGACTATTTTAACCCAGACAAAGACTTCTTTAACTTGCATACCAGTTCTTTCTTACCCTTCACCACAAAGCCTTCAGGTTACTTCATGTAGATCTCCTCTTCCAGATCCCCATGAAGAAATGTTTTCTTCACATCCATATATTCTACCTCAAAATCAAAAGCAACAACAACAAATAAAAGTAATCTAATAGAAGTTACCTTGGAAACAGGAGAAAAAATATCACCAAAATTAATTCCCGGTACCTAGGAATAAACTTTTGCTACAAACTGAGCTTTGTATTTCTCCACCTTTCCTTCTGCATTTTTCTTCTTCTTGAACACCCATTTGCTACCAATGGGTTTCCTTCCAACTGACCACTCCACCAAATCCTAAGCCTCATTCTTTTGCAAAGATGCCATTTCATCAACCATGGCCTCTTTCCAAAGTATTCCATCCTCTGAATCTATTGTTTCATTCAAAGTTTTGGGGTCATCATCAGAAATAGATAAAGAAAAATTTGAACAAAAAATAGATGGACTATACCTTTATGGCTGCCTTCTTTCTCGAACTGATCTTCTCACACCCGGAGTTTATGGCTCTTCATATTTTGATTCCTCCTTTGTTGTAGAGTCTAATTCTTCCTCCTTTAGCTCAAACTCTATCTTCCCAGGTTTCTTTGGTTGGACGTCATGTTTAATAACATATTTCACTTCTCTAAACACCACATCTCGGTTGTACACAACCTTCCTTATCACTAGGTTCCAAATTTTACAACCCTTTAAACCATCCTTATACCCAATAAACATGCACTTTTCAGATTTACTATCCAACTTGGTTCATTTTTCCTTTGGAACATGTACATATGCATCACATCCAAATACCCTTAGATGTGAAAGAGAGGGTTTCTTACTATTCCATGCCTTTTGTGGAGTCTTATCCTCCAACGCTGATGAAGGTGATCTGTTGACCAGGTAACATGCTGTCTCCACCGCCTCTGCCTAGAATTCCTGTCCTAACCCGACACCACTAATAATTCTTCTTGCCCTTTCCATAAATGTCTTGTTCATTCTTTTTGAAACTCCATTTTGTGGAGGTGTATATGCAGTAGTCTTCTTCCGTGCTATACCACACATCTTACAGAATTCTTCAAATTCCTTACTATAAAACTCTCCACTGTTATCTGTCCTCAACACCTTTATCTTCTTCTCTATCTGGTATTCCACCAGAGTCTTAAATTCTTTAAACTTGTCAAATACTTTAGATTTTTCTTAAGGAAATATATCCATGTATTCCTTGAGAAGTCATCTATAAATGATACATAGTACACAGAATTACCCAGTGATGGAACCTTCAGAGGTCCAAACACATCACTGTGCACAAAATCTAATATCTATTTCGCCCTCTTACCACAAGAGGGGAAACTCACCCGATTCTGCTTCCCATATACATAATTTTCATAGAAATCAAAATCCAGAGAGATATTACTCTTACCATCTACCATACGTTTACCATGAAGTACTCGAAGGCCCTTCTCTCCAATATGTCCAAGCCTTTGATGCCACAACATGGTCTTCTCTCCAGAGACCACTACATTTTCTGCTCCACTTTCAGGAACCATGGAACTGTTGTACCCATCAACAACTGTGCTACCTCGCAACTTGTACAAAGTTCCAATTTGAACTCCCCGCATCAATACCAGTTCCCCCCAAACTATCTTGCAGGTATCCTTCTCGAACACTATTTTTACACCTACGTCATCCAACTTGCTTACATAAATCAGATTTCTGGCTAGTGCAGGATTATGTAGAACACCTGGAAGTGTTCTAACCCTTCCACCTTGCAACTTCAACTTTACTTTTCTGCAACCAATAGTTCTAGCCTTCCTGTCAGCCCCCAAGAAGACATCACCACCATCATATTTCTCGTACTTGTAGAACCACTCTCTATGGGGAGTGAAGTGAAAGGATGCACCTAAGTCAATCAACCACGCCTCATGATCTACATGTGTACTTGAAGAAGCTAAGTACACATCCCCACCTTCATCTGAGGTGGTTTTCACCTCTGCAGAAGGAGCATCATCAGATCCCTTTCCTTTATCAGGAGCTTTAGATTTGCAGTCCCTTTTGTAGTACCCTTCCTTTCCACATTTCTAGCACACCACCTTTATAGGTTTTCCTAGAGATTTAGATCTCCCTCTAGATTTAGGTCTCCCACTCAATGACTTATTTTTGTTTCTATTCTAGGATTGTCCTCGTACAGACAAGGCATCACCATTCTGGCTCTCCATATTTTTCCTTCTCATCTCCTCCATCAGTAATGATGAGACTATTTCATCAAACTACAAGGCAGTTATATTAATACCTATTGCAATAACTAGACTATCCCATGGATCTAGTATAGAACACAAAAAATTGATGCACTTATCATCATCTAAAATTTTAATATCAACATATAATAACTGACTTACCACAGTATTAAATGCGTTCATATGCTCTGTCCCTAAGTCTCCATCTTTCATCCTCAAGTTATACAGTTTTTTCCATAGGAACAACTTATTCACCAGAGACTTGGATTGGTACAAATTCCCTAACTTGTCCCACAAAGCCTTAGCCGTAGCTTCCCCTGATACATTTAGCAATACTGAATCTAAGATACACAATCGTATTGTGCTCTTTGCCTTTTGATCTAACTTCTTCTATTCTTCATCGGACACTCTCATTGGTTTAGTACCCAGAAATACCATGATCCACCGATCTTTATCCACCAACAGATCCTCCATATTCAGTTTCTACAACTCAAAACTCTGACCATTAAATTTCTCGATCTCTATCTTTCCACTACTCGCCATATTCTTTCACCACTAGAATCGATCTCGCAGATCTCCCACTGAACAGGGTCTACCATAGGCCTAAGTGAAACACCTTAGCAACAAAGGCGTTCCCTTGAAGCGAAAACAACTCTGATACCAAATGTAGGTTTTAACCCCGTACAGAAATTACCTGCATACGAATTCCAAAACATAGAAAATAAACAATGCAAGAACATAACACATAAAACACATATACACAGAGATTTTCCCCTAGATCCCAAAACCAGGACTACCAGCTTGATTTTTCATTATATTCCTTTCAATGTTACAATACATATTTATACATGTCGAAGAATCCAATACCATGGACCGAAAACCATCGCGTCCAAAACCATGTGTGAAAAATCATGCACAAAACCATAGGTAAGTTCGCCCAACCTAATATAGGGTCCAAAAACAAAATTTCCCGGGGTACTACCCTACACCCCATAGAGTGGGGTTACCTGCACCCCTCAAACCCCCCTGTGACCCCTCCCCCTGCCCCGCTACGCAATCAATGCAATGAAGGGGGGCCTCCACCCCCTTCTAAACCCCCAATGGGCTAGTCATGGAAAGAATATAACACAACCCAACACTTCTCAAGAAATAGACTGATGCAAATTGCTACTCATTATGAAATAGTATTAATTATCTGAATCAACAACAAGTGTTACATGGTTCACATTAATTACTACCCTTATTGCACACTTTGAATCCTTAGTACATTAGTCAGAAAACAATACAACATATGGATATTCTCATACAAGTATGTCAATAATGGTTATATTTGTCTAAGGGTGTAACCATGGTTCCCTCCAATTCAACAGAATACATATTTTTCACTATGAAAAATGTTAAAATGAGAGTTAATTTGTTTTCCTTGATAGTAACCTACAATTCAAAGATGGTTAACTGGCATCCCAGTCATGAGCCACTACTAGTACAAATTGTAGAACATCAGTCACAATATTTAAGAGTTATAAATGGTATTTGTATAGCCTTGTCATATTAAATTGAACCAAATGTGTTTACAACTACAAAATTGTATGGATTATAATTATATTTATGGTTCAAGAATTCCATTACAAAATTGCCTGAGATTATCCCCACAGTAAATTTGAAAGAGGATAGATATTCTTGTACAAAGTGGTGGCTTATTTAGCATAATGTTTATTTATTTATTCGTTAGGTTTAGATAATAGATTGACAAAATGATGCATTATGTGTGTTTTAGTGTTTAGTTATGATGTCATTTCATTTTGTCAACAATTAGGAATAGTAAAAATTTAGTATTGAATTAGACATCCCTTGACTATGGAATGTTGATATCGATTTCATTGATCCACAGATGAATACTTACGATGGAATGTTTGCAGAGGTTAAATTTCCTAACATATATGCTAGTTATCTCACAATATGCATTGGATTAATAGTTTAAGTTATGCAATCAAGGGGATGTAACTACCAACCATGCCAATATGGTAAAAATACCACTATGATCATGACTTAGGAGAGTTGTGAATGGAACTTGTCAGATTATAGAATAATCCTCGATTTCTCTACAATTCATTGAAATTTTCAATATGGATACTGTATCATTATTGGAGAGAATGAAATTATGGGATTCATTCTAAAGGTTATACTTGGAGTAGTGTTGTGCCCCTAAAACATTATAGTACTCTAAGAAATTAATTATAAAGCATGGGTTTCATATCAACAAATTTTAACAATTAAACATTTTGAGTGTTACATGTTATGTAGTGTTCATCATTATACATTGGGGAAATTACTACACTATTAGCTAACAACTTAGTTTATGATATACACTGCTTAGATAATATTATGATATTGGTACGAATAACTACAACACACTGGGACATTCCTATTGTTAACACAATTTAATTACACTTATCTCCTGCTTTCATGAATGGACTCACAAGTTTCAATGTTACTAGTATGAGTTAATGGTGATCATAGATAATATCATACCTAATATTATATTAATAATGAGTTGTAATACCAGTAGTTCCAAAATATTTTAGTAGAGGTAATCCGAACAGATCAGTTCCAAAGTCCTCCAGCCCAATAGACTTACCAAAACAAATAACAAATTATAAAAACCGAATACAAAAGCAATATCAAAAACATGAAAAATTCAATGTAAACAACAAACAAATGACTTGTAATGTAGGAACAATTCCAATGCCTTCTCCTGCAAAACAAACAATTGTAACATTCAAAATATGAAACTATGTAAAAAACATAGACAAAAAAATTGCAATGGGCTCATGGACCACATATATATAAAGGAATTTTCAGCTGAAAATATTATCCAAAAAAGTTAGTGGCTAGATTTTCCCCCCACTAGCCTAAAATTTGTTTCATGGTATTTGTGTTAATTTTTCTTAGGGCTATATTTTTCTTTTCTTTGATAATTTCATTTCAACATTTTCATGTTAAATTCAACCCATAAAAGCTTAACATTATTCATATGTACAACTTTATTCAGTAGCATATGAAATTATGTAGAAAAAAAACATCATCATCATCAATTCGATGGAACATAAAAGGAAGAATTGAAGAAAAGCATTCACACATAGAGACAACATGTAACACCCTCCTCCTACATCTACACAAGCAACCTAGCAACCGGGGTAAATATGCAACGAGAGGCCACTATGAAATGATTCTACCTCCTAAGTCACGTTAAGGAAGTGGAATGGAAACACACCATACATACATCCAACATCAACATTAGGACCCTAGGGAATAAACCCAACCTTCCCACAAACCAGCCCCTAGGTCCCATTCACATTTTGGACTACTTACCTTTGGACACTCTCATGCTATGGGCATGCCAACTTCTAGGGACCTATGGATACTGCTACAGGTCTACAAGCTAGGGTCCATGGACTAATTTGCTCAGTTATGTGCCAAAGTCCCCAAGATTTAAGCCACTTTTTTAGGCCCAGAGCCTAGGTCACTGCCAGCATTGAATGAAACCTTCAAAACATTAAGATAACATGGAAATAAGAGTTATATTGCAATTACCTAAATAAGACATTAACTAGACCCCTAGTATCCATGACAAGCATTTCGTCAAACATATCATGGATATGTAATCGTGTAAATAACATATTTGAGTATAGGGGTCTCATATTTATCTCAGATTCACTATAAGGCATTGTTTCCTTATCACTTTAGTTGTAGCTTCATCCATTAGGCCATAGACACATTTTTCATTCATATACAAGTAAAATGATGATGGGAGCCATTCATATCCAATTTCATAATACATATACATAACCAGCATAACAACAACAAAAATATCAAGGATACAATATTCATAGAATCCACATATAAACCAATATAATACTCATGAGTTAACAAGGAGAAATAACCTCATATTAATGATGTAAAATCCAACCTAGTATGGCACTGCCATGTTTCACCCGACTGTAGAATGGCTCAGCCAAATGTCTCTTTAGCCATTCACCCCCATGACATATTCCAAGTATGAATGTGGGATATCATAGAACACATCAATCAAAAACCATCGAGGGCTTCCAGAGGCCAAATTGCCTCAACCCATCAAACAATGATTCCAACTCACGGCCAGACATCAAAAACCATCATCAGAATGGTCTCTATCCAAGCCTTCTAGGACTCTAGACCATGGGTTCCAATCAGGCCTCTTAGGCTAATAACTCAACCCATAGTTGTCCTCAAGCTTTAGAGCATTTCTCTAACCAAGGCTTCTAGGACTAGTAACTCAACCCACCAAGGGCTTCCAAATAATTTATCCAACCAAGGCTTCCAAGACTAATAACTGAACCCACCAAGGGCTTCTAGAGAATTTTTCCAACCTAGGCCTCCAGGACTAGTAACTCAGCCCAAGCTAAGGAAACATGAGAACCAACCAAAACAAAACAAGGGAATAAACCCACAATCTCCATAGTTATCCAATAAATGGAAAGGCTAGGAAGTCCACTATCAATCTAGGCAATCCTCCATGCCAGTGATAGATCATGACTAATAATCCACATGCATATGCCATGCATGCCAAAACTATCGAGGAAAACATACATGTAACTTGGTACCTACAAGAAATCTCATTGTAGTTGTTGATCTCGATGACCTCTTGTGATTTCGTGCTCTTCCGTTGCCTTCTTGCTCCAAAAATACAAGTATGCCACACTCCTCCAAGAGTGCTCCAAGAAAACTCTGTGTCCAAGAGTATGAGAGAGAGAGAGAGAAATAATAGATAGAGAGAGCTCCAAGATTGAACTCACCAATCTTACACTGACCAAACCTGCCAACTGATCCTCATAAGCCTTCTTATCAGTTAGACCTCCATTTTCTTCATTTCCCATTATTTTCCTTCAATTTCATCCTGACATGCAACCTATGACCTTTCACCTTCCTTTTCTCCTAATTTCCTTTATTTCCATAGATAAAATGACAATAAAGGCCCCATGCCATTCCAAAGCCTTTGCCATTGTCTTTTCCAATTTTCATTAGCTATAATAAACTGAATGAACACCCACTATGATATTTTTCCAACCATTTAGCTTGGACTACGTGTCTCATGACCATGGCCTTATATATTTTTACGATTTTTTAACGAGGGCTATTACAGAACCCTCCCCCTTGGGGGAACATTTTCCTCGGTGTTCAATGACACCTATAATGAGAAAGACCACTGAAAACAAAACATACTAGTCATGGAGCTTTATAACATAGTTCTTTGTAGTATTTGCAATGACCGCTACTAAAACATGAAAAAAATATCGTTTGGTGGAGCTTTACGAAACAACTCATTATTGTATTTACAATAATGACCATATATACACACATAAACATTTTCTTCACCCAGTAAATAAACATATTGTTTCTGAAACTTTATAAACCAACTCAATACAATATTTACAATAATATACACATATACACATATATACATATGCTCAATCAGGAAATAAAAGGATATGATGCATGTATCAATCAACAAGGGAATCTATAGGCTCACACCTCCACCGCAAAAATAATATCAGGATTCACCTCCTTCCCAGGAAGTCTAGAATCTACTGTAAAAGTCAAATCTACATCCAATGTCTAGCACTACAATCCTACGCCACATGTCCTCTTAGTGAACAATTACTAGCTCATTTTTCTATGGTGCACTCCAAATGTACATTTGATTCCATTTGGAAAATGCTAATGACCAAAACAAATCCATCCCTGACCTTCCCTTATTTTCTACATAGTCCCTGAGGCAATCTGGTTACCCCCTTTCCTGTAGTCACATGACTTCCAAGTTTCATTGGAACCCACATCTTGGGCAGTCCATCCCCTAGCAAGGCTTCGTCGCATCAGAATATACAAAAACCAAGGAATATTTGTGCCTCAAACCATCATACCGGTCATAACATTCTCATGGAAACCAATGGACACTATTGGATACCAGTGTCCCAAAATGATGTTTCTCCTAAATACTTTACCAGCATATTGCTGCATTTTCCAATTCCTTTTGTTGTTGCTAGATTTTGCAGTCGATTTCAACCATCCAACCGATCATTTTCATGTATTCCTGTATGAATAACATAACTTCCATTAGATTCAAAATAAATTGACAATAACATCAAATCATACCTCATTGGTGGCTCATCAATAAGGTATACTTGTAATTCTATTTGCTTGCTATCATAACAAGTTAAACTAGCATCTTTGACCAAATCATCATGTATAAACATATCACATCAGGTTAGCTCTGAACACAACCATCATAGGTCAAAATCATAAATCCCATCTAACTATCATAAACCATAATCATATACCACATGCAATCTTCATAGATCAGAATCATATATCACATGAATAATAAAACTGAAATAAAATATTAATAATTATTCTTTAATCAATCCTTAACCTTTACCTTTTTCCTTATTTCGTAGGCATTATGAATTGGTTGCCACACCTGACAAGCACCTAGTGCCTTCTCCTCAACCCTGTGGACATTCACATAGTGTGCATCAGACACATACGACCACACATGACATACAACACCATGCATTACATGCACCTACACCTGACATGTCACACATACATCTACACCTAGTGTACAACACAACAAAATACATATGCCTACCTCTATTGTACACCACCACACAATAGATACACCTACAACTGGCATACAATAGAACATATCACATCTTTACCTAATGTACAACACCACACAGTACAGGTACCTACACATGATGTACAACTAAGAACAATACATGTCCTACATAGAGTACAACACAATGACTACACATGTCACGATACCACAACTACACAATGCACATGCATATTACAACATGCTTGCAACATAACATGGATTACATATGCACAATACCACATGTACACATGTACCATATGTACAACACATACACAGTACCACCTATACACCACACCATCTGCACATTGTGTACACAACATCACATGTACATGGCACCACCTGCACAATGTGTACACAACGCCATATGTACATCTCACCACTTGTACAACATGTACACAATGCCATACATACAAAGAAACACATGCACGACATGTGCATGACACCACATGTACACAACACCATATGCATGACATGTACATAGAACCACCTATAGAAAGCACCACATGTACAACATGTACAAGGCACCACATGCTCACAACACCAAGCGTACAATCATGCACACACCACCATATGTGCATAGAACCATATGTACAACATGAAGACAAAACCATATGTACAAAGCATTGCATATACAACACGTACATAGCACCCTATGTACACAACATTGCATGTCCAACATATACACAAGACCATATGCACACAATGTCGTATATCCATCATGCACACAATACAATATGTACACATCACTACATATCCAACTCGTATATAGCACCATTTATACCCATCACTTCATATGAAACATTCGCACAATGCTATATGTAACACCATGTACATAACATTGCATAAATAGCATGTACACACACTATATATATACACAACACCACATGTGTACAACATCACAGATGCAACATATACAACATACAACAATAGTACCACATACACAAAATCACATTGTCTCTACCAAGAAACCTTGCTTCAAGTGTCTTATCCATGCTTTTCCTAGCATGTCGCATACCACATCACTTTCCTTCCATAGATGTATCTCTCAGAATTAGCATTTCCCTAACATAGACATAATATAATCACATAACATCAACTCATAATCAGATGATATTGACCTCATATGTTTTTCATGATGACTCTTCCAACTTCATTCCTCATAAACCAGGAACCTCTTAATGTCATTTGCCTATGTAAGAAATCATTCCTCCACAAGAATGATTCCTACAACAATGTTAGACAACAACATACATACATACATATATACACATAAATATTAGCATTAAACAATCTGTCAGACAAAGACATAGATACATATATACATATATATCGGTATTAGCATTAATAATCATGATCTATGATGGCCCTATGAAACATGATATATAGACATACATACATGTATACATATATAGACATTAGCGTGATCATGATCAAAAATATAGTCGTTGCAACTTTTCCAAGTGAAATACTACCCCAGAAAAAAGAAATTTTAAGTTATCAACTAAAATTGACTAACATAAACGACTAATTTAGTCCCGAATTAAAATATACAACTAGTTAAAAAGTAATACAACTAAAAATGACTAACATGAATGACTAATTTATTCTAGGAACACAAATATGACTACTTAAAAGGTGCTACACTATATGAATCAGTCATTTATGTTAGTCATTTCAATTGTTTCACTTCAGCAATATAAACTTACAAGTGACAGGGTATTCGAAGGATTTTGTAGATTGGATGAAGGTTATACTTCCTTAAACACTTCTTTATTCAATTTTTATCAGATCCAATGTTTGACCAAGTTAATTATATATCTCCTAAAACATCATTATAGATTATTTTTCATTTTTCATTTTTATTATTATTTATATAACACATAGAAAAATAAAAATTTCATCTTATAGATATAATTTTCTTCTTATTTTATGAATCTTTAACAATAAATAGTAATAGTGCAACTTTTAATCAAATATATGCACCAAAATTTAATAAGTGCATTCAAAATATTTAAAAAATAGTAAATATTCAATAGAATAACTATCTATGAACAAATTACCGTGAATACAAACACCATAGACGATATTTTTACAAAAATGGTGTTGCGCGCCAAACCCTTCAATTAACCATGGCCAACAATTATGGAACCCCCCAAATAACAAAAGAAACACTAAGAGGATTGATCCTACAGAGAAAAAATTACTGCAAAAGAAGGGGGGGTATCTCCGCAATAGAACTGAGCAAGGAAACCCCAAAAATGACAAAAGAAACACTAAGAGGATTTATCTTGTAGAGTTAAAATTACAACAAAAGTAGGCAGGGCATCTCAGCGAGAGAATTGGGCAAGGCAGAAAGACTTCAAAATCAAAGGAGAGTGATTATGACAGTGACACACAAGGGGAGTCAAATCCAAGACCTTTATTGGATCCTATGAATATGTACTGAGAACAAGTTATAATATTAATACAAGCCCTAGTTGTAGCCCTGTTAGCCTCTTGTTGTAGCAGGTTACTCATATTTCATGATTGACACTTTTACAGGCCAAATATGTCATACTTTGCATGCTACAATGCTCCATATTTGTTAAATAGTCACCAAGCAAAGAAGGCTACTCAGAGTTCGTCTAACTGCTTTCCAATTTTGAAGAGTCATTCCAGTTTTGTAGAATTTTCAGCTAAAGGGAGGTCCAAACAGCCTAATCTTGGTCTCCCTAGGTTTCAATTTCCTGTTTTAGAATATAGAGAAGGAAAATCTTTCCAAACAGCTTAATCTTGGCAGATTCTTAGATATGTAGAGAATCAAAGGAGCCCAACTGCTTAATCTGGGCCCTTGGAAGAAATAAGGGTAGTTTGTAGATAGGAAGGCATAAAAAGAAAAAATTGAAATGTTGGGTCTGCAAGTCTAAGTGCACCCAAACCAAAAGAAGAAAAAAGGTTAGGTAAGTAGGCTGGGTAGGTAGTTTTGAGGTTGCAGAATCTTGATTTATGTTCATTACCATGTGTTTAAAGTACCAGCTTTACTCAGGGCACAGTCATCAAGCAATTCCATATGGAGGAGTTCAAATCAGACATAACTAACTTCCCTTTCTTCCTCTTCCCCAACTCATTAACTAATTTCCCCAAAAAAGGGTCAAGATTTTCTTGATGTCTCTTAGTTTCATCATTCTCCATATCATTAGCCTGGGTGAAGATCTGCTTCACTCAAGGAGGATCCATACTTTCTCTACAAAGCTCTATCTCCCCTTTGAATCCTAAGATCTCTGAAACTTAGCGCTTTCTTGTCATCTCCATATTAACTACTGACATTATTATTTAACTCCCTATATTTTCCCCGTCCCCCTACTAAAACTATGAAAATTATCCCCTTAAGTAAATATCCCCTCCCCCTGGTTGAAAATAACCGTAAGTACCCCCGGGAATTGCTTGGTTTATCCAAAACTTGGCAAGAACCCTCATGTTGCCCCTTCAAACGATATTCTAATGCAATGGACTCCTTCCAAAGCATAAAATTCCTTTTTAAGTTATCGGACCCCTTCCAAGGCCTCAAATACTCTTCAAAAGCACATACTCACTCTTTCCGATCGCAATAAACCCTTGCCGATTACCTTAACATTCTTCTGATCCTGGTGAGCCATCTCGCATTGGCATATCGCGATATTTTATACCACATAGGTGTGCCCCTTTCCTTTTTCCCAATGCGATATCGCGATATCGGCGATCGGTGATCACAAGCATCACGTTTCCAAAATAAATACCTTCTCATTCTCCGCTGATGCGATATTGCGATCGCATCGAAAAAGTATATCGCATCGCAGTAACATAGGAATTACCCTGCCGACCCGATCATTGCCACATCACCCTGCCACGTCACCTCGCTGATGTCATCTGCCGTACAGCTAATGTCATGCTGATGTCAGCAGCCAAAAGAAAGGAAAAAACGTGCAAGTGCAAAAGTTGAGCTTCGGAGCTCCAGAATACGAAACGGAGGCAGTTTTCGATGCGGAAGCGCTAATCGCGCATCGCTATGGGAAATGAGCGATATTGGGGAATCTTCAGGGGATCTTTTGATTCCTTGGCCCTTTTTGCACTGAAAAAGCCCAAAATTGCCCGATTTTTCCAAATTGAACGAATTTGAAGACAGAGAGAGACCAGGAACAAAGATTAAAGAGTATCAGATTAAAATATGCAGACAGAAAGCACGTCAAAGAGTATCAGGAAGCGGTGAAAACCATCAATGTAGCGGCGAAGAGTATCAGCAAAGATCTTAGCAGCGGCCCAAAGTAGGTGAAAATTAAACACCTTCCAGCAAAGTCAAAGAAAAGGGCGAAGCCGCTCAAGGCTCTCAAATCACGGTTATTGCACATTTAACTCACACAAGATCAGAAATGCACATCCCAAAGCATAGTTATTCCAGCAGTACTACATCGAGCCACCAAGGGCCACATTACACTCTTTCTGACCCAGCTACCTCTGACACAGTTCAATAGATATTTACCTGCATTTAATTTTGGCACAGTTTTAGGTTTAGAAAGCCCTTTTCGCAAACCTATTTTAGGTCGATTGTAATAAATATTTTGGAGATATTTGCACTATAAAAACAACCCTCAAGACTGTATTAAGGGTTGGTTGGTTGGTTGACAACCTATCCTTAGCTGATTTTTCTCCAGGAGAGACTCGCACTGTAATACCTGATAGTTTCTATAATCAAAGACTGCTTATGAGCTTTGGAGAATGGATTGTTCACTGTGTTTAATGGTTGAAGAGTGATTATGGAATTCTTGTGTTGTTGCATAACTCAATAAGTGCTTCTTACATCTGTTTTCCATTCATAAGTTACCATCTAAACAATAGAAAAGAAGATTAGCGTAGAATTTGTTTAATTACACTCTATGCTCAAGTTCTGTTCTTTCTTTATGTTTTCATTTGTTTAGGCATAAATATGAATTCCGTATGGCTCATGTTTGTCCTAACCTCATCGTGCATGACAGTTATCCAGGGATTCTTCGTTGCCCCTAGATAGAGATCATCCCTTCCCTCTGTTAAGCTGAGTGAGAGATTCTTAAGTGCCTCTCATTCCTTACATATCATTCATCTTTTAGTTGAAAGTTGTGTTATGTGCAGCTATCCCACTCCATATTCCTCTTGTGACCAAGAAAATGCACTGGCAATCCTGTCCCATGACTCCATGCCCAATGGTTTGAAACTTATCACTTTATGAGTTGACTTTCTGCCTGAAAGCGATTTCCTTCCATCCAAACAAAACACAAAACAAGAATCCTGAACCCGACAACTATCCTAAAATCATCATCAACCAAGTTAAATCATAAAGAGAGAGCCCTCTATGACTGCAGGTGGGCTAGAACCTACAGTCCAAAGATTGGTTTGTGGTTACCTCGGCCGTATCCCTTCAGGAGCTAAGGGACAACTTGAGTGATAACAAGCCCTAATCCAAATGCTAAACTGAACGTAATTCTAGAGCTCTCTTAGACCAAAAAAGCTAAGGACGATGTTGAGGTTGGTGGCTCAACCCTAAAATTGCTCAACGTTATTATTGAGTGTAATGTCACTAAAACATTTGTTGCGAGTAAAATGGAGATTGCTACCAATATTTGCAATGAATAGAAAAACAAAAACGTAGATGATAAAGGAAGAACACATAAACCTAAACCAGTGTTTCAAAAGAAAACACAAAAAATCTTAGATGTTGTCGTGGATAATCAAGTAATGTTTTAAGGACATAGGTGGAATGCATGGAGTGATCATTGAAATCATGGAGGTTATGTATCCTTTGTATCATCCATAGATATATCCATGGTTTGGAGTTCATCCCAGCAATCCTATTCCATTGGATGGGCCACCAAGATGCGCGAAAACCAAGTTGGCACATGCCATAGCTAGTGAGATGGTGTTCCTTTGTATAAGATTTCGGCTATTAAAGTGCTTTCTAGAGAGTCAGGTTGGTGTTGGTTTATCTTTTAAAAAATGTTTCCTATTTTATTGTTAATATAAATAATGTATCCATATAAGGAATAAAAAATAGACTACTAGGTACGTGCTACAAGCACAAGCAAGAGGCAGTGGCCGTCACAATAACTATTAGAACTATCATAGATGAAAAATGCATAACATCAAACATCTTGGAAATTGGGGATCTTCAGAAAGATAAACCATTTAAAATTTAAAATTCCATAAAATCATACATGATATAGAAGTATGCATTTGTGAGATTTTATGGCATTTCAAATTTTATATGCATTTGTGTTTTTGGACTAGTGAAAAGTTGTATGCACATTTGTTTGTGTTTTATCTCCAGATACATTTATGAGAACATATACATGTTCACAATGCTTTGAAATGGTCTCATTTTACAACTCCCTGGCTATATACATATGCATGCATAGAATGCGAGCTATAATTTACTATACTTAGCTTTGTGCTAACATGGTTTAATGGAAGTGTGTTGAAAAAGTAGGTTTGGACATAAATCCATAATTGCAATATGTACTAATAAGTATATTCAAGAATTAATGTGCTTGGTTGTAAAGGTTCGAAGTGGACAACAATATTGTGCCTTGTTTAGTTCATGAATTTAACCTTGGTTTTCTAATGAAATAAATTCAAATATTCTCCATGAAAGAATTAATGGCATAAATATTCCAAATATTCTTCCATGAGAGAATTGATGCATCACCCTTTCTTAGGATGCTACTACAGGTTTAAAAATAAGACATTTAATCTCTATTGCATTCTTTTGTATTTGCTTCCATTGCTTAGGTTATACTTCAATAACAAACTTCTTCTCTAGGTTGGGTACCGATGTGATGAGAGGATATGTAGGTTTGTTTACACGTAGATTTTATAGCTCATGCTCTTCCCCATTCCCTTGTTCTTGCAACTATTTTATCTTATCGTGGTTGTCATTTTCTACCCTAACTAACAAGAGGGACTTATCATGTTTTCATTGAAATTCTATAGGCCCCTACATTTGCATGGATTACCATGTGATGGGAATTTTTACCTTGATTATTCTTGAGGATAGTTTAAGAGGGTAACCAATATTTTTTTATTTTTTTTATAATTAAACTTGTAGGATATTCATGGTTTGGCTTACAATTTGAAGTTGGAGTAGGTTTTATAGGTTTATTTAATTGGGTAAATAATTCCCATAATTTAAATCAAATACCATGAAAACTTTATATAGGGTATAGATGTGTTTCAAAATCTATAAATAAGATGGAGATATGTCATTCAATAGGTAAATATGTGGTTAGGGAAGCATACATGCAAGAAATATAAAACAGTTCACCTAGTTGGAAACCCTTGTAACCCTTGTTGGTACCCCTTCAAGTAATACTTGATCTAACAACCCCTATATATGAAATTCACTTCCACATACTCGTAGGTATATCAAAAGCCCTACATGTATCCTAAAACCATACTTGGACAACATGCTTAATTTTTTGACTACTATAGTGGCACTGAGAACAACGCTCAGGAAAATTACTATCTCATGCTTGGTTAATCAAGAAATATGGCTAAGGGTATGATTGAACCTCCTTAGTTAGTGCCCTAAGATATTCGACTAAGTTTTTGCACTTGTAAGTATATCATAGAGATATAGCACAAGTGTTAAGTTTAGATAACAATGGTATGTTCTATGCTTGCAACAATTACTACAATGTCCTTTTAGTAGCCCAATGAAAATTCCACATTAATTTCCAATAACAATAAAATAAACCATTTATTTACATTGAAAGTAATTGGATGTATAACATAAAAAATAAATGCAAAAGACAAATTAAGACAAGAGAACACCAATATTTGGCTAAAGCCTGGGTGAAACCACAAGATTGATAAAACCTTAATTAATCCTTGTTTTTATCAAATATCAAACCTTCAACAAATAAAGAATGTCTGATATAGTACAATGATGAAATTCAAAGTCAAATTTGACTTTCGGAAAGTAAACCAATTGTAAATTTGATCTGCTTGATGGAGGTTTGCAATTCTGAAAAGTCCACAATAGTTAACTTGTTGTAACTAGTCAATAGTCAATGGTAAATGCAATAGTCAAATATACATTCCTAAGCTCATTCAAACTTAACCAAACTTGGCCTTCCTTGGTGGTAAAACAATAGTAAAAACAGTAAAAAAATCAACGGTCAAACCCAGTCCAATCATGTAGTCAACGTGTAGTCAAAATAGTCCTGTAGCTTTGTGGTCAACCCTGGTCAAACAACTCCTTTTGCCTCAGTTTTTGTGTCATATAATATGGCCTTCCTATACATATCTATCCTTGATTAAAACACATTGAAATAGTACCTTAAAGGCCAAAGTCAATGCTAGTCAAAGTCTCCTCAAGAAAATAAAGTCAGCATAGCTTAAATCAGCTCTAAAAATCACATGTGTGGAAGACGAACAAACTTCCTCAGAATTGTACAACCCAATCAATGAAGGAAAGAGAATAATATGTTGCTTTCATTATCATTTATTTATATGCGATGGAGGGGGGTCAATTGGTCTAAGTGACCCCAAGCCGACCTTAACCAATTTTTCTCTTGTGGGCTTGACTTCAAAAACATGTTTCTCCTCTTTGAATTCAATGCTTCCAGGGTCGATTTTGGTTCCCTAGAAAAAAAGTTATTTTTTATAATAGTTATATTAGGACAATGAATTGCCCAAAGTGGAATTTATCCCTAATTGCACATTTTAACAACATGCCACTCCCTTATCCTTAGGACCTTTGAGACCTCACTCATTATCATCATATAACAAAACATATAAAGGGAAGAATTGTGTAAAAAATATTGAATATTTAGTCACTAAAAACTATAACTCTGCTTGTTGCTTCCAACTTTAGAAATTCACACATAATCTCCACTATTATGAATTTGAGCACTTTTTCAACAAAATATTCTTTATATGGGAGCATTAATGCAGAGGAGTAAGTAGATCCACTAGCACCATTATTGGATAATTATTTAAGGGTTGTATGGATGAATGTATTAGTGTAATTATGATGAATGGATAATGATTGGTAGTTGTATGGATAAATGATAGTGATTGGATAATGATTAGTAGTTGTATGGATGAATGCATGAGTGGAAAAATAATGATGATGATGTTAATGATAAATTTTACATCTTTTAATCATGACACTCTTGATGGAAAGTCCTTAAGAAAATCCTAGTTGTGATACATCAACTAGAAGGTTGGGGCTAATGCATTCACCTTTATACTAACATGAAAGTTGGTTGGTGAAGAGACCTTTGTGAGGTTTCTCCTTGGTGGATAAGGATAGAGGCCTTCGACAAGCTTGCATAGGGGTAGGTTGTCTCATCCTGGCTTAGTAACAAGTTTCGTAGATTAATTTTCAACTATTTATAAATCAGGTTAATTGATCTTATTCTTCAAAAAATAGCTAAAATTAAGATTTGTAATATTCATTGATAAATATATCATTCTTAATAATCTAGTCTAGCAGTGAGCTTAAGCTCTCAGCACTTACATTTGAGTGATAGGATTCAAGGCCCCTTGATGAGGCTAAAAATTGTTCCATGTAGTGGTATCAGAGAGCAAGGATGAGGAAAACGACTTGAGGCATTCCTTATTAATAGGTGTTCCCCAGTTTCTTGAAAATAATAGACCAAGAGGGAGTATTCATCTTTCTTTTGGATATTTAGACCCTTGGGTTTCTTGGGAGTAATACTTAACCCATCAAACTCACTAAAAATTTCAAGTATTCTTCATCCATACCATTCTACATCCAAGGCTAGACATGGATTGATTAGGATTGGTATTGCATTGTGGTTGGCTTGAAAGATGATAATTTTGGCCCCTGCAATAATGAGGATTAAGGCTCACTCAAATTCAATTCTCATTGATTTTTTTTCCTTGTTCTCGAAGTTAAGGAGTATAGGTTTCAATAATAGCCTCTCAACTATCCTAAGTGTCAACATCTTAACATTTCTTCATCCTTGAAAGAAGAATTCTTAGGCATATTTTGAGCTTCATTAAAGTTGACTATTGCATCCTTGATAATGGCATCTCCAAACCCTCCATCTTTTAGCCAAGATGGAATTTATTTCCTGCTTGCTTATTCAAGATTGTTAGAGTAGTACTTTTAGTTCTCAACCTTATTCTTGAACATATATGCATTCAAACTTGTATTCTCGATGTATATACCATGAAAAAGAGTGGCTTAATACCCATTGTTAGTATCGGTGCACTCTCACACAAGATATGCACATATAATTGTACATATTCATGTGTAAAGAGCATCGCTTTGCTGCAATAATGGGTGATGGCACTAAGAATTCTCTTGTTGGGAAGTATGGTTATATATATGCCTTGCCATTGGATTTTTTTAGTAGAGTGAGAGTTGAGGATGGATGGATTAACAAGGTAAAAAAAAGGGCATTTGGCTTGATAACCTTCTTAACCCAATGAATCAAATTTTTGAACAACCTTTAAATGGATTGACAAGTTACCTAGCATTTGTGTAAGGTTGAGTAAGTTGTAATGGATAATTCATTAATACTAGTATGTTCTAAGGGAAATTAGTGTAGATTAGTCTTATTCAAAACTAAACTACATGAAGGATATGATCTATCAATTTATATATAAAAAATTCGTCTTGTACATGAAGTTTCCTTGTTATGGTTTGGGTGGTGATCATGTCAATATTGGGGTCTCTACATTCTGCAAACCCTTGGCCTTAAATGGCTTACAAAATGACATTGCTAGCATTTAGAATTAGGGCATAATTTTTGGTATTTAACATGTCCTTTGGGATATGATTTTATAGGCTAGGGTTATCTTTCCTTTGTTTGTAAGACAGGCCATAATTATGACCTTGAAAAAAAATAGGATGAAGGCCTTTATGGCATCATATGTATTATTCTTCCATGCCTTTTTCTAGTTACATATATTAATATCTGTATATCTAGCTGGGTCTAATGAAGACCTTTTATTTGACTGAGAGCGAGATCATAGCCAGACTTTATTACTCATTGATAAAGAATTCAAAACCTTAACTTTTCATGTCTAAATTTCTTGATTCTATTAAACCATTTGAAAAAGGCCATGTGCAAACTGTAGATATTGTGAAGTTAGGTTTGAAATCCTTCCAATGAATCCCTATATGATCTATAAAATTGAGTCTTCAAGCTCTGTCGCCTAACTAATTAGCTTAATGTCATCCTCCCAATGCCTCTGTAAAGGGAATTATAATATGCTTTCACCCATTGGTGTTGGAAATAATACTGAGAGGTGGGGAGGGGGGGTGAATCAATATTAGCCAAATCAATAACTTTTTCTTTTCATACTCTAATTTATATATGCTACTTCAATGAAGGTAACTCACGTGTACACGCAACTATATTTAAGGCAACCAACATATATCCAACAAACTCATGATTCAGTTAATTCATCATATGTTGATCTTTAATCAACGCATCAATACTTCATTAACCATATAAATAGTAACCATGTGTAGTAATAACAAAACAAACCATCACACATAAGAAACACACATGAACACCAATATTTAAGGTGGAAACCTAATGCAGGACAAAAACCACCTATTGTCATCCTCTTTTAATATAAGAAAAACCTGTTTTCAATCTTGTACTGGTGTAGACTCATACCAGTATGTAGGCACCCACCTACATAAGGCTATAACCTTCTCTCATTCTCCAGATTGTACTAGAAGTGAGTTACAACCCCCTAGCTCTTGTACTAGCCGATCCATTTACTAGTACGTAGTCGCCGACCTATAGAAGCCTCCAACCTTCACTTGTTTTGGAGTTGCTACTAGAAGGGAGCTCCAACACCTTCACTCTTGTACTTTCCAATATGTTTACCAATACATAGGTGCTGGCCTACAGAAGGCTACGACCTTCACTTCTTCCTCTAGGGACCACATTTCATGAATTTTCAAACTGGATACTCCTGGAACACAACACCACAATTTGAAGGCCACATTTCATCCAATTTTTATACTCGACCCATCAACAACAATGAAGCTCAAAATCAATCATCACTGTAATACAACGAATCACTGGAAACCCATCATCACTGAAGCAGATCACAAACAATCAATTTGAAGATTCGGAACACTGTCACCAAAACACAGTCACCAGAACACAGAGCAAAACACAGAATTCTGCATCAACAACCATAACCGACAACAGCTTCAAAAATCATATTTCATGATGTATATGCTACTTGGATGTGATGAACCAGCATGTATACATGCTTTTACCAAATTGAACTAGTGCACAGATCTGCAAATGCTAACTTAAAACATCACAAGTACTCTAGACTTCAGTCATACCTAGATCATAACATTTATAGAATAAAACATGCGTCGGCATTTAGATCTAGACTATGCATGATCAAAAAATATAACAATAATTCATTTCAAATCCCTATCAGTCATTATATCTCATCCCTCATCAACCGCTAAGGTTCATCCTTAGTTCAGACTAAGCTAAAACACCATAAACCCATAACATGCATATTTACTTTTGATCTCTCTCTTCATAATATATTCATTCCTTGCACACTTGGCCTAATGATCCTCTCCTCCTTACATAGTTTTAGGCCTTTCTCATTACCTTGGACCAAAACCACTTAGGAATAATACCTGGGACCAAATACCTAGGGTCAATACCATGGACCAAATACCTGGGACCAAATGCCTAGGGTCAATACCATGGACCAGAACCTTTGTTTTCCAACCTGTACATGCTTTTCTTCTTGTGGGAATGCGTGTATACGTATACGCTCATTTTATTCTTTTAAACCATGTGTACATGCTACTTGGACAAATTGAACTAGCATATACTTATTTAACCACTCTATTTCTTCAATCTCTGTATTCTGATCTCTAAGTTAACCTACTGCACTGTGAACTGTCATCTGAGTGAGTTGCCATCAAGGACAACACCTGTATCATAATGTCAACAATCTCCCCCTTTGGACATGATGGAAACCACAACACCAAGATACTCTCCCCCTTTTACATCAAGGGCAAAGGGCTGATATGAAATGATCATATGTTAAAAATGATGTAGAATTGATTAGCCATTAATGAATAGAATGTTAACTGGAATTGTGCAAACCGAGAGAACTGCTTGAGAAGAAAACTTTTACGAAAGATGATAAAACATAAGTACGATGCAAAAAAGAAGAGAAAACATCTAAAACACAACATTACCATACAAAAATATTGATTATGGAGTTCGTCCCTAATGGACTACGTCTCCGGGTCCGCTTTCAAGATGGACCACGACTTTATTAGGATTGAAATAGAAGAGGTTAAGTACATAGATATTTGACCAAACTGAATGTGCATGCAGGCACCTTTGGCCAGTGTCAAAGGATAGCTCTCTGAACTAGATTTCTAACACCTATCACAGTTCCCAATTCTGACTCTGAATGCAAGTGTTACACTGAAAACAAAAATGACTATGACCTCCAGAACCCTCATACGAAATCCAAAACAACTCTCTCTCACTTCAATGAAAAAACTACCTTTTAAAACCCACCAGGTGCATTCAAACCACCTTAGGCTGAATTTGGGATGAAAAATATGTAATTTGGGGGTGGTTTGATAATATGTTAAAAGTGAAATTACTTGCGGTTTGCTAACCAGGCAGAGGAGGCTAACCGGCCATGTGAATAGTTGTGGTCTAACTACAACCTTCCAGTGGGTGGTTGAACTCTGACGGTTCTGCTAACAATGCTCTGATGGTTTTGCATCTCCGTTCAGATGTGACATTGATGTCACGATCATAGATAGGAGGTTTCATTCCGATGCGGTTTCCTGTTGATGGTCTACAGTGACTCCAACGGATTTATACTCTGATAACATGTTAAAACCCCTGTGTTGTTTCCAAACCTAATTATTAACCTAGCACGATAGCTTTATACTCTGTTCACATGGTTGACTGCAACTCCGACACAATTAGACTCCACGGTTAGGGATTGTTGGATGTATTTGTAATGTTTTATTGTTTTTGCAATAGATCGATTGTTTAAAACATAGTTTTATGTTAGGTTTTATGTCATAGTTTTCTAATGTGATGAGGCTCGATAGGTTTATAACTTAGGGTTTAGGTATAGAGCTTAGTTTTAATGGTTCTAATACATGGATTTGATAGGTTAGGGTTTCAGATTATGTTTAGGACTTAGGGTTAGGATTTTTGATGTAAGGATTTAGGTTTTATGTATTTAGACTTAGGTTAAGTGTTTTTTCTTCTATAATTTTATGCATTTTGTTTTAAAAACCATTTTAAAACACATTTGTCATAATGTGACATAAAACCACATGGTGATACCTAAATCCTTTTCGATAACCAACCCTGGCAGAACTAATAATGAAGACATCGACAACCAAATCCTGCAAAGTGGATAAAAACCACATGTCAACAACCCAAATCCTGCGAGGTGAACAACAACACAAGTCGAGGACCAAATCTTGGCGAAACTAATGACAACCACATGTCGAAATCCAGGTACAAAAACATATCAACTGAACACCACGAAAAACCATAAACATCACCTGGACAACCTGAACCATAATTAACATTGTCGAAACTTGAACGACACAAGACTGAATTGCTAACGACGTCACTATACACTGACGATGAACCTATGCAACTGATCTAATGAGATCCTCCTGGATCAATCCTCTTCACTTGAAATTTTTTGGACCACAAAATTTTTAGTAAACAAATATTCGATGATGGTAGAGCTCCCTCATTCTCCACCTTGACCTGATGAGGTACCAATACATTCGATCAATCACCCGCGAGTGATGACCCTGATGATGCTGACCATGGCACATTTTGATTCGGTGACCTATTCCATCCATCTGTAGTATGTACAACTTTCTAAGATGGTCAAACAACATTTTATGAATATGAAAATGTATTTATTTCCATGAAATACCATGAGTTAGTGATTCGTAATCATCTTTGAAAATAGTCTCTACAAGATATTGTTCAATACTTTTGGCATGTATTAACAAACTATATTGTGGAATGATAGAGACAATCAAAGACATTTTTCACATCAAACCATCTATAATTTCCTAATCCATGTTTAATAAGTGAACTTGCTGCGAGAAACCGATCGAATTGTAAGGTGAAAATTGTTGCAACTTAGTTTGGTTTTGAAAGTATTGAATTAGTTGTTGATTTGTTTGAATCACTTTTTCCTTATTCATTAAATTATGTTTCCATTGATTAGCAACTTCCCCTGATGCATAGGTTTCCCTTAAAAGCTTTTACACTACTTTAGAAAAGGCTTTGATATGAAAACAAATGGGTTTCCTCTCCACTTGAAAAGAGGTTTTCAAACTATTCAAAACATGAAATGGTGACACAATATAAGAGAAATTTAACACTGACTTTCCCCAATACTGACCTGCATCCCTGTATCTATAATTTCCAAACTTCGACTGAATTGACTCATTCTGACATTAGGAAGAGGAGCTTTAGGCACAAACTGTAATTCATGTTGTATTCCATGCCTATGAGTAAGATGTTTGGTTTCTTTAAATAGAACTGGAAAAGTTTCTACCTTTTTTATCAAACTATCTTTAAACTAGGATTCATAACCTGAACAAACATCATGTCGATTCTTATGTTGTTCCTTTACACACATGATTACAAATATTTTCTTTGAAGTTCTTAATCACTTCATCTGATTAGCAACAATATTCAAGTGATTTTTGTTTTGATGTGCCCTGATAATAAATTCAACCCCATCTTTCTTAAGGTGATATTTATGTTCTCTTCTATATAATACTGCATCACGATCATAAAGTTAAGGACTTCCTAAGACAACTCCACATATTTCTACTGGAACCACAACTAATTCCCATTCATCAATGTAATTAGTTGTAATGGAAAATCTTAATCGACACCGTTTGGTGATGTTTATCTAAGTTGATTTATTTAGCCATCCTAATGGGTAAGGTCTTGGATGATTATGTGTCTCCAAACCCAAACTCTTAAGCAAATATTCAGATATTAGATTGGCCTATGATCCATTGTCAAACATTGTATCTACCTTTGTATGCTTAGAATTTATCCTTATGTTAAACAATTCAACTTTTTTATCCTCATTTGAAGGATTTATGTTTGATGAAGATGCAATAGTTTTTGAACTTGAACTAGTGTCAAAAATTTTACCTGTTGTAACCATAGCAGTTATCCTCCTTTCATCACCTGAAACTAAACCTAGATCTTGTTGGACTACTACAATTTCCTTCTTTTCATCCTTCTCCTTAAGGAACTTTTTAGGCTTAAGTTCTGGATGAAGTATCCAACACTTCATTTCATCATGACCGATTCTCTGACAATAAGAACAAGTAGGTCTTTCCTTCTGAGCTATCGCTGATTTCTCTCTTTGAATTCTTCTTCCCCTTACTGTCATTGGAATCTTTGGTTTCCAACTCTTTGGATGATTGTGACAAAAACTTGAATGGTCCTCGCCCTAATTCAATATGTATGGCCTGAACACACACTTCATCAAAATAATTAGGATTAAACATCAATAATGTACATTTCAAATATGAATGTAAACTTATGATGTATTTTAATAAAGTTTCACGTGTATCTAATGAAATACCAAGTGCCAATGCTTTCTTTCTAAATTATTGAGTAAACTCCTGAACACTTTTCCCTTTACCTTGCCTAAAATGTCTCCTATCAATAACGACTTGTTGCATGTATCCTAAAGGATATAATTGTTTCCTAAGAGCTTTTAAAAATTTATACCATGAAAAGATGACTTTTGCTTTACGCTTTACATCTATCTGAATTTTACTTTCCCACCAGATTAAAGTTGTTCCCCCCATTCTAAGTGTAGCTAACTGAATTTTCATTTTATCATCAGAAATGTTCTAAATACAACAATAGACTTCTAACTGCTTAATCTAGTTATCTAGCTTTTCAAGATTCATTTCGCCATCATAAATAGGTAACTAAAATTTCACATCAAGTTTCAAAAGATATGTTTTCTTAGGTTTCTTTTATATTTCATATTCTGCACTATAAGAAGAAGAAGAAAAGGATTATGGAGATGATGGAGGTGAAGGTGTTTTATCAGCCTTGCCTTTACCTTTTTCCTTCTTCGATGTATTTGAAGAAGAAGTTGCATCTCTTGCCTTCTTATCTTCATAGAATTCTCCCAACATATGCTGCATAGTCAAGAATGCTTGCTAAAATTGTTCATCGCTCATCTTAGTTTCAGTATTTTCACCTGCATCAAATCCTGTCATGGTCGGCTTATGAACAACATGTCACTTTCCAATATCTGGATGAATCTGCTCAAGGATTCCTTCTCCATGTTGTGAATTTGACCTGGTTAACATTCAATGGCAAATTCTACAAATGCAACCTTCTCTAATACCAAATTATATGATCTGAAATGATCATATGTTAAAACTAATGTAGAATTGATTAGCCATTAATGAATAGAATGTTAACTGAAAGTGCGGAAACCAAGAGAACTACTTGAGAATAAGACCTTTACGACAGATGATAAAACATCAGTATGATGAAAAACATAAGTGAAAATAGCAAAAACACAACAATACTAGACAACAATATTGATTACAGAGTTCATCCCTGATGGACTACATGTCTGGGTCCACTTTCAAGATAGGAAAGCACTTTATTAGGATTGAAGCATAAGAGGCTGATTACACAGATATTTGACCAAACTAAATGTGCATGCAAGCACTTCTGGTCACTATCAAAGGATAGCTCTTTGAACCAGCTTTCCAATGCCTATCACGGTTACCAATTCCGACTCTATATGCTCCTATTACACTGATAACAAAAGCAGCTATGACCTCCATAACCTGCATATAAAATCCAAGACCACTCTCTCTCTCACTTCAATGAACAAAATTTCCTTTTAAAACCCACCAGATGCATTCAAACATCCTGAGGCTAAATTTTGGATGAATAAGCTACAATATGGGGGTGGTTTGGTCTTGGTTTAGTCATGAAATGACACTTAGGATAGGTTTGCATGGTAATTTAATTAGATCTACACCAAAACTGCAACCAAAACCAAAATTAAACCATAGATTAAAACTGAAACTATTGGCGACTTGCTAACTGGGTGGAGGAGGTTAACCGCCCATGTGAATAGATATTGTCTAACCATAACCTGCTAGTGGGTGGCCGAACTCTGGAGGTTCTGCTAACAATGCTCTAGCAATTTCACATCTCTGTTCACATGTCACGTTGATGTCATGGTCATGGTTAGGAGGTTTCATTCTGATGCGGTTTCCTACTGATAGTCTACGGTGACTTCGATGGCTTTATACTCTAATCACATTTTACAACCCCCATGCGGTTTCAAAACTTGGTTGTTGACATACCCCGATAGCTTTATACTCTATTCACATGGTTGACTGCAGCTCTGACATAGTTAGACTCCACAGTTAGGGACTGTCAGATGTATTTGTAATGTTTTATTGTTTTTCAATAGGCCAAAGGTTTTAAACATAGTTTTATGTTAGGTTTCATGTCATAGTTTTGTAATGTGATGAGGTTTGATAGGTTTAGAACTTAGGGCTTAGGTCTAGAGCTTAGTTTTAATGGTTTTAATACATGGATTTGATAGGTTAGGGTTTAGGATTAGGTTTAGGTCTTAGGGTTAGGCTTTTTAATGTATGGATTCAGGTTTTAGGTCTTTAGACTTACGTTAAGTGTTTATTCTTTTATACTTTTTACACATTTTGTTCTAAAAACTTTTTTACAACAAATTTGTCACAATGTGACATAAAACCACATGGTGATACCTAAATCCTTTTCGATAACCAACCCTAGTGGAACTGACGATCAAGATGTCAACAACCAAATCCTATAATGTGGATAACAACCACATGTCGACAATGCAAATATTGTGAGGGAAATAAAAACACATGTTGATGACCAAATCCTAGCAGAATTGATGAAAACCACATGTTGACATCTAGGTACAAAACCATATCAACTGAACACCATGAAAAACCATAAATATCACCTAGACAACTTGAACAATAATCAACACTATCGAAACTTGAATTACACCGGACAAAATTGTTCACGACGTCACTGTACATTGATGATGAACCTATGCAATTGATCTGATGAGATCCTCCTGGATCAAGGGTGGATGAAGATATTCTCCCTCTTTAATATTCATAATGTTTTCCATGCTCCCCCTGAGTACATGTAATGTCTACAAAAATATTTTTCAAAAGAATAACATGACTCTGTAACTCAACTAAGTGATTATGACCTTCCTATCACTAATGATTCATACATACATTAATCTCCTAACCAAGTGAGCGTATACCAATTTTCACTCATCCACCAAACCAAGTGGGGATATACCAAATGTTTATACATGACTAAAAATAGAAATTATCACATCATCTTTCCCATGCATAGTGGGGTTACAAATTGGGTATTTTCATGGCCTTTACATCAAATGCTATACATGACATTTATAACAAGGACCAACAATCTAAATAGGACCATGATAGTCATCAGCAACTACCATACACCATATATGATTTGCACCATCAGCATCTATCAGCAGCATCAAGATCAACCTATATATCTTCATCATCAAAAGAGTCATGTAAATCAAAACAACTATGTGGATCAACAAATATAAGCGTCTTCATGTACCAAGGTCTTATATTATAATTCCAACAATGCATTATTAGAAACATATGCTCCCCCTGAACCTGTGCCAACTGTTCATTATCAAATCTAATCATTGCAAATATCAGTAATAATTATCAAGGCATCATCATCAATCAGATATACTTCAACTTTTTAACAACTTATGAGCACTAACACATTTCCACATATCATTAGTAGATTGCAACCATCATCAGTCAAAACATAATAGATAATTCGTAATTGACTGAACCATAGCAGACCCCTTTTCTTGAGTTTATCTTGCTAATTTTTCTTCAAAACACCATATACATGATTGTGCAACTTCTAACTCACGTATATATAGGACTTCTCTTCATAATAACTGTGTATGAGAGTTGGAATATTGAAGTTTTACACTTTTAGCTTCCCCTAGGTCTGTCATGTCTGTAAACTAAACTATGCCACATCTTTCTGACAACAATTTTCTCCTACATTTCTTTTTCTTTATGTCCAAACTTGTTACACACATAGCATCTTACATGTTTCATATTCCTTCTATCGCAATCAATCGCTTTGTGACCAAACATATTATAAGCAAAACAATATCCCTTAAAGTACCTGGAAACTGATTATCTTTCTGTATGATAGTCTTGAACAGTTCTACTTCTACATCTGGCTGTAACATGTCCAAAATTATGACATCTAAATCATTCAACATTATTCATCGAAGGAAATAACTAATTATCACTTCCACAGTCAAGAGTAAAATATTTTCTTTGAAGAATTTCTTTCCTTGGTTGTTGATGGGGTTGACCTTTTATCTCCTTGTTGAGCATTTTAGATTTTTCATTGGAGTTCCTTACCTCATCTTGTGATCTAGATTCACCTTCATGAAAACCAAGACCAGTCTTTATAATAGGTGAATGTTGAAATTTGATGATTTCGTCTAACGTTTATGATCTTTTAGTAAATCTAAGATTTAGAGTCTTTGTCTTTTCAAGTTCTTTTCTTAGACTTACTACTTCACAATTCTAACACTTCATTGTGCTTTTCTTTTTCAGTGAGTTGATGTGTCAATGTGTTTATGACCGTATCCTTTTCTCCAAATTGATTTTGAGTTGACTAATTTCTTTGAGGAAATCTTCCTTTTCTAAGGCATCATGTTCATATGCAATGAGTAGTTTAATTTCTTGATCATCTTCACCACTATTGGACAATCCATCACTATCATCATGAGTATAATAACTTCTATTACCTTTTGCAGACATCTTTTCTTTGACATGAGGGCATCTAGCGACATAGCGACCAACTCTACCACAAGCAAAGCATTTGAATGGTAGCTTACCTCTGAATCTTCTAAAGCCCCATTGAAGATTCTTGACAAAATTTACCTCTTCTTCTTCTTCTGAAATGTGTCCTAATTCATTGTGCTCTTCCTTCTATTTTCCCTTTGTTGATGCTTTAAAAGAGGCTTCTCCCATATTTGATGGACCTCCTTTTCTCATTTCAAAGGTAGTTAGGATTCCATTTGTAGATACTATTTTTCTTCTATAGAAGACACTTTTGACTCAAATTTAGAAGACAAGGATCTCAAAATTTTCTCAACAAAAGTAGCTTCCTTTATTTCTTCACCTAGATTTCTCATATTACTTTCAATTCCATCTACTCGAAAGAAATAACTAGAAATGGTTTCATCACTGTGCATCTTAAGAGTTTCATACTAGATTCTAAGAGATTTTAGTTTAGCACATTTTACCTGGGAGTCACCTTCATAGCTTTGAATAATTTTGTCCCATATTTCATTGGCTATGTTGAACTGCATGACTTTGATGAATTATGATTCTGCTAGACTTCCTGCATTGATAGCTTTGGCATTGATTTCATATGTTTTCCTTTATGCTAGATCTGTGGGGATTGTTGGTGGATATTGGTATCCTTTCTCCACAATTTCCCAAACATCAGTTTTGAGTGACTGAAGATACGCTCTACTTCATGTTTTCCAATATACCAAGTTGTTCCCATTGAAGATTAGTGGTCTGATAGATCCCATGCCTTTGTGATTGTTCATTTTGAAAGATCTCCCTTCAAGCGATCAAGCTTCTTCTGAAGGACCTCCTCTGATACCAATTGTTGGAAATAATATGAAGAAGGGGGGTGAATCAGTATTATTAAAATCAATAACTTTCTCTTTTCATACTCTGATTTATATACGCTAGTTCAAAGAAGGTAACTCATGTGTACACACAACTGTATTTAAGGCAACCTGTGTATATCCAGAAAACTCATGATTCAGTTAATTCAACATATGTTGATCTTTAATCAATGCATCAATACTTCATTGACCATATAAATAGTAACCATGTGCAGTAATAACAGAACAAACCATCACACATAAGAAACACACATGAACCAAGATTTAAGGTGCAAACCCAATGCAGGACAAAAACCACTTGTTGTTGTCCTGTTTTAATATAAGAGAAACCTGTTTACAATATTGTACTAGTGCAGACTCATACTAGTACAAAGGAACCCACCTACAAAAGGCTACAACCTTGTCTCATTCTCCATCTTCTACTGGAAGGGAGCTATAAACCCCTAGCTCTTGTACTAGCCAATCCATTTACTAGTACATAGTCGCCAGCCTACAGAAGGCTCCATCCTTCACTCATTTTCCAGCTACTACTAGAAGTAAGCTCCAACCCCTTGGCTCTTGTACTGGCCAATATGTTTACCAGTATGTAGGCACTGACCTACAAAAGGCTACGACCTTCACTTCTTCCTCCAGAGACCACATTTCATGAATTTTCAAACTGGATACTCCTGGAATACAACACCACAATCTGAAGGCCACGTTTCATCCAATTTTCATACAGGACCCATCAGCAACACTGAAGCTCAAAATAAATCACCATTGCAATACAACCAATCACTAGAAACCCATCATCATTGAAGCAAATCACCAATAATCAATCTAAAGATTCAGAACACTGTCACCAAAACATAGAGCAGAACCTAGAATTCTGCATCAACAACCATAACCAACTACAACTTCAAACATCATATTTCATGATGTATACACTACTTGGATGTGACAAACCACCGTGTATATGTGCTTTTACCAAAGCAAACCAGTGTACAAATCTACAGATGCTAACTTAAAACATCACAACTATTCCAAACTTCAGCCATACCCAGATCATACATTTACAGAATAAAACATGTGTCAGCATTTAGATCTAGACCATGCATAATCAAACCATATAAAACTAATTCATTTAAGATCCCTATCCATCATTAGATCTCATCTCTCATCAACTGCTAAGGTTCTTCCTTAGTTCATATCAAGCAAAAACACCATAAACCCATAGCATGCATATTTTCTTTTGATCTCTCTCTTCATAACATATTCATTCCTTACACACTTGCCTAATGATATTCTCCTCCTTATATGGCTTTAGGCCTTTCTCAATACCTTGGACCAAAACCACTTGGCACCAATACCTTGGACGAAATACCTAGGGTTAATACCACGGACCAAATACTTCAGACCAAATACCTAGGGTCAATACCATGGACCAAATACCTCAGACCAAAACCTTAGTTTTCCAACATGTACACACCATTCTTCTTGTGGGGGTGCATGTATACGTATACACTCCTTTTTTTCTATTAACCCACTTTTATACACTGCTTGGACAAAGTGAACCAGCATATACTTCTTTAACCACTCCTTTTCTTCAATCTCTGGAGTCTGATCTGTAAGTTAACCTTTTTCACTGTGAACTGTCATCTGAGTGAGTTTCCATCAAGGACAACACCTGTATCATAATGTCAACAATTAGGAGAAAGCAACATGTGCTATGAGGAGGGTGACATACCTCCACATTACAATATTTCTTTTTGTTAAGGAAAATTGTGTCACCGGGGAAGATATTACTTCCCTGGCAATATCTTATTCATAGTACATGATCTCCCATGCAATAAACCCTGAGAATCATCAAATGCTAATGAAATTAAGTTGTGTTTGTTCTTTTGGAATAAGAATTGAATCAGAGAGTGAGATGAGGAGGAAGACTTGAGTTTCTCATTCATTGTTGTTGATCGCTTCAAAACAATATACCAAGGGGGAGTTTCCTTCTTAGTTTTTCATATATAAAGAGTTGGATTTCTTGGGAGTAACACATAACCTATCATTCAATCACTGATTTCACAATAGGTTTTGAACATATCTTCATGGCCATAAAATAACCTATTGTTGAGTATCGAGACATGATTTTCACTCTTCAACATGGTTTAGGAGCAAGAAAAATGAACCCCAATGAATTTGGGTGATGATACTACATATCCTATGAAATTAGTGGGCCCCATTTCATTCCAAAGGCCAATTGTTGGTTCGAATGGTATTTTATTTAATCTTTCTTTGAAGAAAAATATATTTTCAGTTACTTCTATGATGTATTTTTATTATATAGTTTCATATGAAGGATAGTAATGCAGTATGAGTGATTGTAGTCTAGAAACTCCATGGACTTTGGCTAGAGGTGTGTAGGATGGTGACCTTTACAAGGTAATTGTTGATCCTATGCCACTTCTATGTACAAACAAGAACTGGATTGGACCTCAGGAGGATTATACAAAGAATGTATGAACAAATTTCATGGAGATAGGTTAAAAACCTAATGTGAAATCACTCCTTAAAAGCCCACAAATTCATAATCCATATGCCAGGATTTGGTGTAAGTTAGTTCTTTCAAGGCACCCTTGATAGGTCTCTCCTTGGTGGATAAGGATAGGGACATTAGGAAAGATTGCATAGGGATAGGTTGTCTCATCTTGTCTCAGTAACAATTTTCATAGATTAATTTTCAACAATTTATAAATAATCAAAGTGATCTTACTCTTCAAAAAATAGTTAAAGTAATATTTGTAATATTCATTGATAAATATGTTATCCCTAATAATCTAGTCTAGTGTTGAGTTTGAGCTCTCAACCCTTAAATCTGATTGATATGCTTCAAGGCCTCTTGATGAGGCTAAAAATTATTGCATATAGTTGTATCAAAGTGCAAGGATGAGGATGAAGAATTGAGTTGTAAGATATTTTTGGCTCATCTGTAGTTCCCTTGTTATTAAACCATTTTTGGGGATCAAACAAGTTCAAGAACTGCCAACAGTGAACTCTTTGTGCTACCTAAGTTTTGTTAGGGAAGAGTATTGTAGTAATTTCAGAATAAAGAATAGTTTGATCTACCACCTTTTTTTTCAATCCTTTTTACATAGGGTGAGACAAATATGATTGCAGTGATATGGTGCATGATTTTGAGTAGAGATACAGTTTTCTACTGGAGTTGTGTCAACATTTCAAAAAGTTAGCCTACCATCTACTATTGTTTAGAGGATTCACTTGTTCTAAAAAATGTCATGTTGTTTACCATGCCAACCTCCTAGATATGAAAATAAGAATAAAAATGATGATACAAAGTTATCAACCAAGGTTTAATTTCTTTCAAAGCCTCAGGCTGAAAACTGTTTATTTTGTTGATAATTTGTAAAAAATGTTCTGTTCTTCTTGATCATCAGAACTACGGTCCATATATTCATATGCTTTGTTTCTTTTTTCTTGTACAATTAGCATTGCCTACAAAAATTGTGGTTATATTCCATATAGTGTGAAGGCCCATTCAAAGATCTATTCTTCTATCATTTCTTAGTAGACTCCATAATTTGAGATGTTTTGTCGAGCGAGTCTCATACTATTGAACATCATTCCTAAATTTTATATATCATTGCTATTGTAGTTTGAATAATATAGTTCAAATTTGGAATATGAGAGATGCATCTCCTATTGTACTTTTAAGAGGTCACACTAACCTTTCATGGGATCCAATAGGTTCTTTTCTTGCAAGCCAATCAGATCATGAAATTGTCATTATTTGATGTACACGTGACTAGAGTCTAGAACACATAACTTAAAGCCACAAGGGGAAATCACTAAGGCCTTGAATTAGTTACATTTTTTAGTAACACTGGACATGAAAATGTTAATTGTTGTTGCATTGATTCTATTGTATGTTAACACTATAGGTATGTTCAACATTCTTTAGGCGGCTTGGATGCTCACCTTGTGGCAATTTTATTGTCCTTGAGTTTCATAGAGTGAGCGTATCATGATGGTGTTAGACTAATCTACTATGGGAATATTTTGCAGATCTTTAGGTTAGCATGAGTAAGAAAGTGAAAAAAGACTACCCTTTCTAGTTCAAAATTCAGCTAGCACTTGATGCCTAGATATCCATTTGCATGCATGATTTATTTTCTATAAAATAAAATGAATGAAGTGCTTATAAGTTCATTTTCATTCAGTTTATTATTGATTATCACATTCATCGTCATGGAATTCTCTTACCAGTAATAGGAAATAGTGTTCTTATTTAGAGCAGGAGATATAAAATCTTCTTATTTGTCAATGGTGTTTTATTGAATAATAATAGTATACCTATGGTATCATATCAACCAATATGGATCATGAGGAAGGGTATGAATTCAACATTGGTCATTACTTTCCTACATACATATGCATATGGTAATGATGGTAGACATCTCTCAAATACAGTTGTAAGAGGAAAAACTTTTGAAGCATGTTCTAACCATCATATTAACAAATTCCATCGAAGGAGTAAACTACCAAACTTGGAAGGTTCATTAAATGATGGGTTTCCTATAATTCGATATAAATCAAATGAATCAAGTTTTGTTGATGTTGTTGCCATATCTGAGGCGCATCATCTCCACGAATCTGTGGTGTTAGTGACCGATTACATGAACATATTATCGTTCGAAGCCTTAATCAGGGCAAGAGAAATTTTGAAGGGCTAGGAAACATTGTACCTCCTCCTAACTATGATTTCAATCAATGTGGATCTACTATGAAGCAACAGGATGTAGTAGATAGCAGAAATATGTGGCAAAAGAAATATTTTTATCATGAGAAAATGTAGGAGCTTCAGCCATATTTGAATCATTAGTGACAATTCGAGTAGCTCATGCCAAGAAGAAACCAATGTTTAAGCAATTAGTTTGCCCCTTATTTGCATGGATCTTCATTACATGAATTTTCAAACTTTGTGCATGAAAGTATCCTGGTACAACAGATGGAAGTGATGAGATATGGCTCAGCTATTTTACCAGATACTAAGAAACATTTCAATTCCAACATTTTGAATTGGTTCATGAATGGTTCACATGTTGAATGTTTGATGCTCTCAGATCCAAGATTAGCTTCACAAGTATTTCCCTTAAAGGGAACATAATTAGATCCCTCTGTTTATGATCCCAAAGTTGGTAATGTTGAGGATGAAAATATATAGCCATTGGATTTGCATCCAATTTCACAACAAAAGATTGATGAAATTCCTAGTCCATTGAACAAGACACTAGCTACTGAAACTCAGTTACAAAATCCATTAACCTATAAGTCAAGCTTGGGAGAATCACTTGTAGGTAATCATTAGAAAAACTATTTTGTACATCATTTCTTGAAGACAATGCTTCATAGACAAGACAATAGTTACCAGTTAAACATTTAACTGGGAATAATTTTCACCACAACCTTTCACAAACTCCAGAGACTAGCTCGCTATTAAGCAATTAGCAACAAGGAAGCTTTCTCTGTGGAAACTTGCAAGAGCAGAACTCTGCCAAGAATCAACTAGACTGGGCTAAAGGTGCATTACAGAAGGATGAGCTTAAATTTTATTATTCACATTGGTTGGTTAGCTCAGATGTGTCATCATAAACCATATTTTATGATTCTCGAAAAATCAAATGCCTTTCTGTAGATGTTGGTTTTTCTGTGGCTAGTTCTGGTTCTAGAACAAATAGTTCAAATATAGCGAAATTTGTGCATCAAGGCATATTTGAGGATAGATGTAGCGAATTTTTCAATAATTTAGCACACAAACATCACGGTAGCTGGAGTGCATTCATGCAATCATGTTTGGCAAAGAATTCTTCTTTACAAGATGGGAAATATGATGATTTGAATCCTGTTCTTTTGCAAAAAAATGTTATTTAGACCTGTTGGTACTTTACAGTTGCTTCATCATGAAAAACAAAACATTTCGAGTGAACATAGTATCAACTGGCTCCTTCAGCAAAAGTTATTTCATTGTTAATCATGCCAATGCCAAGGATGAAATTGATGGTGTTTTTTGTTTGTCACGAACAATCTTGGAATCAACAAGCCAGTTGGTTTCAAGGTTTGAATGCAACCAATTTAAAAATCAGATGAAGTTACGGTTCGATAATATTTTCCAGTCTTCTCATGAACTAACATTACAAGTTAGTCGAAGGGATGATGAGAGCTCTGATCAATTTGTTTCTCATGATATTTTCAATCCTCATTGTTATGAAGACTTTAGAGTTGCCTCAAAGTTTTTAGACACCAGCGGCCAAATAACAACTAGCTTTCGAGGAAAGGGTTTCTTGCAAGCATACAAATTTGGATGGAAGGAAACATAATTTCTTATGGGACTATTTCCAATGTTTTTCTCAGATTAAATATTCTCAAAGAATGTTAAATCTAACTTCTAATGAGAAAATCTATCATGAAAAGAATGATCTATAGGAAATCAAGTGGATGCTTCGTTAAATTGTGTCCAAGCTTAGGATCAACAGGCTAGTTGGGTTCAAGATTAGAGTGCAACCATTTTAACAACTGATAGAGTTGTAGTTGGATAATATTTGCAAGTCTTTCCATGAACTGGCATTGCAAGTTATTTGAAGGAATGACCACATCTCCTATCAATTTGTTTCTCAAGAGATTTTTGATATTAAATGTTATGCAGACTTTAGAGTTGCCTCAAAGTTTCTGGAGACGTCTAGTCACAAAACAACTAGATTTCAAGGAAAGGGTGCCTACAAGCATACAAATTTGGATGGAAGGAAACATAATGGGACTACTGTAAATGTTATTTTGAGATGAAATGTTCTCAAAGAATGTTAAATCTAACTTCTTATGAAATAAACTATTAGGAAAGGAATGATCTGTCGGAAATCAAGTGGAATCATGTCTTGTTAAATTGTATCCAAGGGAGTCAAAAACATCAAAAAGGTTCAAAAAATGATCATGTGGAAAATCATCAGCAAGAATGGGAGGAATCAAATCATAGAAGTTGTTACATGTATAATGACAATGATTTATCTGTCCAACTTGACTTAAAACATGATGTAAAATATAATATATGTGGATGGGAAGGCTCTGCATCAAGAAAAACGTTGCACAAGAGTCTTCACTTATAATTCTAGTGCAGATAATTTAGAAAACATTATGCAAATTCACCATCCAATGCAAGAAACAACCTTGTGTTGTTTAGTACCAAGCTTTCTATTTCAGAAAGGCATCAACAAATGCTATAAAGTAGTTGTCAGATTATAGATGGTAATTTCACTCAATATTGTAATGTGAATATTGAAGGCATTGAAAACCTAATATTATAGAAGGTGGGGTGTACCAAAAGAAGGTGTCAGTTTCAAAAGAAGGTGTCAATGCCATGTCTTCTTCCATTTGAATAAGTGTGGTGTGCCTATGTGAAAATTTCCAATAGGTTCAGATAGACTCCTACTATTATAGATCTAAAATTACTCTATAAGATAAGAAACATATTATATATGGTCATAGGTATTCCTTACTATATGGTGCGTTTGTCCAGTATGTGAGAGTAGGGGTGGTTTATATCATTAATGATGTAATAAAAGGCTAGTCAGGTCTAGGTTGAATGTCGTCGTACTAGGGGCTATGTGTTTCATGGATTTTTATTAACTAAAATTGAAAACTATAATTTTCTCCTTGTAGGCAATAAGTGCTATCGTGCTATTTATTTTCTCTATTTTTCGTTGTTATCTTATCTAGAATTTATATTTGTTAATATCCTATTTCACTCCTTAGGTAAGCTTTAGGACTTTACTCTCCCTTGTAGTATTTTAGGTAGAATTCTTCTGAGATATGAAGAGGAGGAACATAATATATTATTATTTTAGGAATATGTAATTTTATATGATGAGAGTTTGTTCCTAGCTTCTTATTCTTTTTAGAAATCCTAATTATTATTCTTCTTTAGGTTTATTTCTATTCCTACTATTTATTTTAACCAATTAAGAATCTTATCTTTCTATATATATTAAAATTAATAGGAGCATAAATGAAGGTCATGTTTTTCAATCATAAATAAATAAAACTAGAAATCCATAACCAACAAGTAAAGTAGGGAGAATCGTTAGTAATGTATCTTACAAGCTACTAGTGATAAATATAGAAAAAAGTAACCTCGATCATCCTCTAACATCACTCACCAATTTCCCATTTCCCTACAGTTATAATAATGCATGAATGAGGGTGCTAACACAACCACAAATTGATTGTCGTTGTTCAGCCTGCTAAGATTTACAGAGATATAATTGTATTATATTTTTATATAGCCATGCACCCTTGGTCTATTTATCATAGAAAATGGTACAGTTTTGTTGGCATGATGATGAACATAGATAAGTTTGTATTTCATAGATATGAACCCCAGGAACCCACCTATATTTACCACTTAATCCATTTCATGAACTGGAATTGCAAGTTAGTTGAAGGAATAACCAGAGCTCCGATCAATTTGTTTCTCAAGAGATTTTTGATCTTTAATGTTATGCAAATTTTATAGTTGCCTCAAAGTTTCTGGAAACCTGCAATCATAGAACAACTAGCTTTCAAGGAAAGGGTGGCTTGCAAGCATACAAATTTGGATGGAAGGAAACATAATTTATCGTGTGACTACTACCAATGTTATTCTCAGTCAAAATATTCTCAAAGAATTTTAAATCAAACTTCTAATGAAAAAAAATCTTAGGAAAAGAATGATCTATAGGAAATCAACTGGAATAATGTTTAGTTAGATTGTATCCAAGGGAATCGAAAACATCAAAAAGGTTCAAAAACTGACCATATGGAAAATCATCAAATTAAATGGGAGGAATCAAATCATATAACTTGTTACACATATAATGACAATGAGTTATTTGTCCAACTTTATTTAAAATATGATGCAAAATTTAATAAATATGTGGATGGGAAGGAACTTCCTCAAGAAGCAAGTTGCACAAGAGTCTTCACTCATAATTCTAGTGTAGATAATTTAGAAAACACTATGCAAATTCACCATCCAATGCCAGAAAAAAACCCTGAGTTGTTCAGTACCAAGATTTCTATAATACAAAATAATTCATAAAGGCAACAACAACTACAAGAAAGTAGTTGTCAAATTGTAGATAGTAATTTCACTCAAGATTCTAATGTGAATATTGAAGGCATTGAAAACCTTGTATTTCAACAACAAAATAGCTCATGTGTGTGGAACTTATATTCAAACAAATCAGATGATGGTGACTAGGAGACAATTTGTGATTTAAGAGCAACACAACATGGTAATAATAATAATCAAATTGTCGATGAAAAAGTGGGCAAGGTTGGCTCTAAGTAGAAAAGTGCAATGACTGAAAGCAATGCTCTAAATGGAAATGGTGAAAGAGTAAATTTTTCGTAATCCATAGTCGATATGCATGAATAAGCACAAACTCCATGTAGGTGTAATAACATTGGTCTGGTTTACCATTATGGAAATGAGACCAAAAACATGGCCTTTGCAACTATGCTGAAACATCCTGTAAATATCATTTTAGTATATCAATTTCATGCTAAAAAGGGTGCACATAATTCATGTTTAGAAGGTATTCTCCATGAAGTAATATTCAAGAGGTATCCTCCATGGTTCTTCTAACTTTATATGCATGTCTTTCTTGTTCCTTTTTCCTTCCGAAGCTCATAGTTTTCTTAAAATTTACTTTCTTATGACGGTTTCAATTATCTTAGAACCATAAAGTTTATAAGTTCATTTTTTGTTGAATAGTCTTTTTTACATTTATAGATGATTTATTGGGAAGGAGGTGGGTATTTGATGTCAAATTCACCAATGCTAAGAGGAGAGATAATTATTACTGGTCACCATGTAACTCTAGGTTATTTCAAGAATGAATAGAAAATTGATGAGTCCTACAAGGTGACTAAACACTGGGGCTTAACTTATTTGAAAATGATAATAATTATATAGATGGTTTACACTCCTAAATTGCTTCATGCTAGAGAAGATGGATCAGAAGGGAATGGGATGGTTCTATATTGGTGACATGGGGAGATTTCATCCTAATGGTTGCCTTGAGATTATTCACTGGAAAAATGACATGGTTAAGATTCAACATGGGGAATATGTCTCTTATGGAAAGGTATTGATGATTCTCACAATTTCAACTCTGTAAATCATCCGATATTTCTTCATTCGCCACATCCTAAGACATTTCCTTTGTGCAGGTGGAATCATCTCTGGCAGTGTGCCATTATTTGGACAATATCTTGTTACATGCAGATCCATTCCATAGTTATTTTGTGGCTCTTGTTTCATCCTATCAAGCACTTCAAAGTTGCGAACATAAAGAAGGAATGTTTTACAAGGATTTTGTTGACCTATGTCAGAAGAGTGGAGAAGCTAAAGAGCTTTAGAGCTCAAATTTACAAGTCCATTATGGTGTCCACAACTTCTGCTTTGTAGTAATATTAGCTCTATTTTTTTATATCGTACTCATAATATTTTTCAATTCATATTTTCTATGGCACATGAAACATGCTCTGTGATATAATAATGTAAGAGTTTCTTTTTCAGGGCAAGCAATAAAAGGTTGCATGGAGACATTTCATGAAAAATGATGGAATTGTCACCTTTGATCGCAACTTGTTGACAAACTAATAGAAGATCACCTTATGTGCATCAAGAATGGAAAGAAGAAAAATATATATATTGAGACTAGTGGGTTGATCGTAAGAGATTATTGATTCCTATTATTTGTGGCAAATTCAAAGTGTAATTAGAAATTTTGTGTAATTCAATGTGTACAATATTGTAACTCAGTTGAAAAAACAAACAAAAGAATAAAAAACCTTCTGACATGAAATGTTATCAATGTAGAAAGCATATCATCATATACAAATATATTTGTGGTTTTATGCCCCCAGTACACTAGATGAAACTGATTTTGACAGTTGTTATAGCTAAAAGGTAGGTTAAAGTAGACATTTATTGTTCATTACAAGAAGTGGATACCTTATGATTCCTTAGTTAGAAGCCATAACCTTAGCCCTATTCCTCTTGTCTTCTCTAAGCCCCATTCGAGCTGGAAATTCTACCATGCATGCTTTTATCTAGAGCTGGAGTTAGTTAACCTTGTTTTGTTGTTGGTGATATTGACCCATCAAAGTACAAAGATAGAGAAGAAGTGGTTGAAATTGAAAAAATGCATAGACTTATCAAAGAGTATAACCTGAATGGTCAGTTCTTATGGATATGTGCACAAAAGAATAGAGTACACAATTGTGAGTTGTATAGCTAAATTTGTGACAGAGGAGGTGCCTTTATATAGGTTATCCTTTGCTCTTGTCAAATGCTAGTTATGTCTGACGAAGGATCTATAATTTCACCTAGAGTAGTCAAGTCCTCTTTACAACTCAATGTGGATGAAAGATGTAACTAGGAGAGGGTTCTATAACTGAATTTAAAGAGGCTAGGTACATGCTATGGCCAATATAGTTGAGATATGTCACTGGCAAAAGTTATAAATAAATAAAACAAAAGAATGTTGAAGCCAAATGCTCCCAAATATTATATATATATATATATATATAATATATATATATATAGAGAGAGAGAGAGAGAGAGAGAGAGAGAGAGAGAGAGAGAGAGAGAGAGAGAGAGAGATATTAAGTATTAAAAAAAAATATTTTTGTTTTTTGTATCTCCCCACATTTAATAAATCTAAGGTTAATATGTCTTTATGTTGCTCAATCATTCATCTAGAAATGAATTGAATTGATTCTATCACTGACATCAACATTTGTTTTCTTGTTTTTTTTTTTTTTTTTTCGTGAAGAAGCCTCTTCCTATCACTCATTTTCTTCACAACAAAAGATACCACAACCACGACAACCATTTTAATTATGTTTTGGAGCATTGGGAGTAGGATTTAGTGCATTTTTAGAAAGAGGATAATTATGTGAAGTAAGATGAAGGTTATGGGAAATGATTTCTTTGGTAAATTGCTTCTCAAAATGGTGTTATTCATGTCTCTTGGGAAAAATTCATGTATTTTCAAGGTTTTGTTTTTTCCATGTCTTTAGAGTTAGTTTATCCATGTGGTTTGGATAGCGTTTGAACCAAAGTGTTGTTCCTTTAGGAGGGTTGTAGTTAGAACATTGTACAATAGTGTTAAGTATAATAAAAAATTTCAACCTTTAGTGTTTTGTACAATAGTGTTGAGAATACACTAGTATTTGTGGAGGAGAGAGATATGGTTCTCTAGGGTACACTAGTTCTCTATTATCGTATACTATAATAGGTGCACAAATACAAAGTCACCCTCATTTTTACCTAGATAATATAATGATGACAACTTTGTATTTTTTAGTAACAAGGATAACTATGTATTGGAGCTAGACCTTGAGCCCTTCAATGCATCCTTTCCTTAACCAACATGTTCATCTTCCATTGGTAATGGAGTTCCATTTTTGAACTAGCATTTTTCTTCAAGACTATCTCATGAAAAAGAAAGCATGCAGTCATTGTTGGATTTTCTTCGAGAACAAAAATACCACAACCATGTCATTTTTCTTTCCTTGATCAATATATTGAATAATTGTGTTTGATAGTTAATGAATTATTCTTCTAAGAACAATAAGTCTCTATCAAATATTAGAGAAGGATGGTCTAACTATTTTTGAGATATACAATATGAATTGATTAAAAATTCAAAAGTCTATTTCGATTCCCATCTTTCTATTTCACTTCTTTAGAGAAAAATATATATTCAAACACAAAATCAACTCAAATCAAACTAAAATAGAGAAGCCTAATTATGAATATGTTTCTCTCTCCACTACCTTGCAATGATGATATTTCTCTGAATTATAATTGAATTTCACATATAATAGCTTGGATCTATATATTTCTTTTAGCACCAAATTGACGTCCTGGTAAACATACAAAAATCCCATTAAATATGACCTAAAGAAGAATAAAAGAATCTCACCTTTAGCCTAAGAATGTGGCAAAGTAAATTTTGAGGTGTCAAGTTTTATTAGAGGCATTGTTTGTTTGTTTGTTTATTTTTGGTAGAAAAGGGTTTGCTCTTGGTTTTATGTGAATTTAAATTTAGCATATGTATCATGTTGAGAAATGGGAAAGAATAATGTGTGACATTTACCTTGTAGAAATTGGTGTTGAATGAAATGATACATAGTTTAACGAAGCTACAGGGCGCTTTGGTCAAGGTAGAGGAACATCTTAAAAATCTACCTAAGAATACACCATATACGAAGTTTGAACATATGAAGTAATATATGTCTTTTTATTTTATAGATATGTTATTTTCTCAATCCAAGATATCATAGCAAGAAAAATATTGATAATAGAGAAATTGTTTAATTACCTCATTGAGGTCGATTTTTTTGATGACCTACTTGATTTCTACCTTCTCATGATAGGAAGGCTTTAAATATGAATTAATATGTTCCTGAAAAAAATCAAATTAAAATTTTATAGATATTAAAAATAAAAAATAAAAATAAATGCCTTCATTTTATTGTTACTCTACTCTCATGTGGGTAGCTTCTAGGAAATGTGATTGTAAAAAGGATGGGGAGACAATATAGAGCATGTCTTGGATATGATTCATTTGTTGTTGGAGATCCTTCACTTGAGCCATCAACTTTGGAAATTTTTGTATTATGGATTACTATGGTTTTTAATGTTGTGACTCTTTCACATCATGGTTATTTTGGGCAAGCAAATGGTTTAATAATTCCAGATAATACATTGACGGATAGGTAAACAACTTTTTTATAATTGCAATGTCCATTCCATGATATCCTCTCTTTATTGTTTGATTCTATTTTGAACATTTTTTTTTTTTTTTTTGTGTTTTAATTATTAAATTGAAAATACTTGTTATTGTGTCCATTTCAACAACATCCAAAGCTTAAAGATGAAATTAGTATTACACAATATTGAATGAAATCCTTTTAACTATTTTCTATTAAAATACATTCATGACTATTAGAAAAGTTTACTTTTACATTATTTGAGCACATTTTGCTTATATGCTTGACCAAGTTCATGTGTTAGAGAATGAAATTTCGTTGCGAATAAAATGACAAGGATTAGGCATCACACCTTAGAATATTTGTTTTCACAAGTTATTTTCAACTTGAGCTTTTTACCATGTAACTTAGTTAGCATGATTGTGTCTAAGCTTTTCCTAAAGGTTGAATACTAAGATACCAAGGTGTTATTTTCTATCATGGCCTTTTATTTGATTTCTTTATACAGGTCATTTGGCCACATAATGGCCATTATTAGTTAACTGAAGAAAACTTTTTTGAGTTTCTTTCTTTTATGGGGAAACATTATGTTGCCATTGCTGATGTTAAGGTATATCTCATCATCTTTCATGTATTACACTCTGCACTGTATCTTCATTTGTTTTTAGAAAAAGGAACTCCATATTGATGGTAAGAAGTAAGAATTGAAGAAAGAGAAGAATAATAACACTGGAGTGAAAAATGCAAAAAGAGAGAGAGGAGAATTGGTCTAGTGATACCGTTAGAGCTAATATCTTGCAAAAGACACACACATAGAGATTGACGGTCAAGTCTTCAGAGTTGGTGAATTCACCTGCAATGTCTTGGAAGCACACGATAATGTTTTAAAGTGATGAAACAACATTTCATGTGTAAATTGTAGTCCAACCAATATTAAGTTGGAAACTCATATTGTAATGCATGACATTTCATATAATATAATTTATGTGGTTGAAATTATTTATAGTTTCACTTCATATTGTTTAGTATTGTAATTAACATATGTAACTTTGCATTTTCATATTAGATGAACATGCACATTGTATGATATTGTTTTAATTTAGTCACAAAATCATACTAGTTAATTTATGTTGATTAATAATGAATAGGTAAAATCAATCTAAAACTACTAAATTAGAAGTTTATATTGGTTAATGATGAACACAAATAAAACAAATATACGACTAAATTAGTCATTTATGTTGATTATTAATGAAAGTAAATGAAATGAATTAAAACTACTCAATTAATCATTTATATAATGAATATGAAACTACTAGAAAAGATAAATGACTACTGCAAATGATAAATTGGTGATTAAAAATGACGACTAAATCATTTAGAGGAAATGTATATTCAGGTGTTGAGTACAATCCTCTGTTGGGAGCATCTGATAGTGATGAAGAATGTAGTGTTCTAATGACACCTCTAGGTACGCTACAGACAGTAAATAAGGGTATCATAGGGATACCAAATCCATCCACTCCGCCTGCACCATCACATCTTTCGCACACACCTACACCTACATCTCCACCTCCACCTCCACTATTCAACGTGGCCAACACAATGAAGATGACCATATTCAAGGGTCTAGGATAGAAGACCCTGAACAGTTTTGGTTTGTAGTACATGATGGGTAGAAGTCACAGTGGGTTACCGATGATGATTTAAAGAAAGCACAACTACTTATATAACTGCAAGATAGAGCACTAAGTTGGTATATTAAGTAATGTTCATCTCATAAAAATGTAACACTGGACAATACGAAGAAGGGGCTCAATAATGAATTCAAAAATCCTAAGTTTCAAACCCATTCTATAATGGAGGTCAAAGAGATCCAGTAGAAGTTAAATGAGTCTACATAGGAATTTGATCAGAGACTGAAGTGTTTGTTCTAGCACACTAATATGTAGATCACGGATGATCAACATAGGGATTGGTACATTGCTTTGTTGTTGCCTCATTTGAGATTGTCGTTGTCATAGTAAAAAATTGCCACGCAGGCTCAAGCATTACAAATTTCTATGAGATTTGAAGCTTCTCCCATTTAGGATATGAATCTAGGGGTGCAATAGATTCAGTCACAGTTGGCTAGCTTGTATATGGCATTTTAGAGCCTCAAAAAGGGAAAGGAAGTTAATAATGAGCTTCACGCAGAAGTTTGGTGCTTGAAATGCAAAGGCCATGGTCACGATAAGGCCCATTGCTAAGTCTATCATAATTATATTATTGGGGGAGGTCCTGTCCCCCTAAAGCCATAAAATACCACTAGGTCGAGCACAGGAGTAGAACCATGGTGTAATATTTTTCAAGTTACCGAACATCATGTGACAAATAATTGTCATCTACTACAAAAGTTTGTACAGACACCCCATAAGTTTTTTTGCAATTTCTGCAAATCTGTAAGTCATGATGAATTCCATTGTCAAAGCTATGAATTGATAATGGATAGAACCCCTATGTATAGAATGAAGGCAGAAACTCATCCTCAACAAGATCAAGGCACAATTGAAGTGCATAGAGGATTCAAAGTCCAAGGAAGAGGGTGAGGAGGAGAAGCTGGAAGGGGTCATGGTTAGGTAATTTATTACAATTATGGGGGAGCAGGTCATTTTGCACATGATTATTAGAATCCAACATACCCTTCCTGTCAATATTATTGACAGTTTGACCATCTTATAGAATATTTCCCAGTTCTTATCATGAAGATGTAAGAAATGAAGACTTAGACTCAACAGCCTACCCAAAACATCTTGATGATGAGACCTGAACCATGTGAAGAAGGCCATAGTGTTAATATTTTCACGCAAAGTTGCATAGCTATTGCAGAGGATAAAGGAAAGGAACCTGAGGAAAATGTATGGGTCTCAAGGATGTTGATAAGGAGATAGTATTTGATGTAAATAAGGTGAAGGAAATGTTTGTGGAAGAAATAAGGAGCTTCAAGAATGAAGGATATTCTACATGAAGGACTCAAAATATGGAAAATTCAGAAGATACGAATACTGCACAGGAGATTGACCCCTTATTAGATTCATTTTTAAAAACCTGTATGAAACTCCTAAGGGATAAGAAGGTAGTAGAAGGAATGTAATAATTGATAGATAATTGCACTGGTAAGAATAAGCATATACCAAAATAGTGTATAGTACATAAGGTGGGAAAAAGTAAGAAGAGAACTAGTCGTGAAATGAGATTAACTACCCAGATTGGAGAATATGAAATGGACCAGGTGATTTTTGATTTGGCGTCTGATGCAAATGTTTTTCCAAATAAAACTTGGGAAAGAATGGGAATACTAGCACTATAGTGGTCCCCGATCTAGTTGAGAATGGCCAATCAGCAAAAGATTATTCCTATGGGGCGCCTACATGGAGTGACTATGGATATTGAAGGGGAGCGCACAATAGCCGACTTTGAAGTAATCGAAATAGTGGATAAAAGTAATCCATCTAAAAATGCATGGAAATTATTAGGAATTTGATATTAACATAGTCATCAACTTGAACAAGCACAACTTGACATTTCAAAAGAAATAACTAAGGATGATTGTGTTGTTGGATCCAACTGAAGCTGCATGGTATACTGAACCAATCCACGATTATGAGAAAGATGATGACATTGAGCAGACCTATAAGTTGACATTGTGGGGTGAAGATTGGATTAACCCTATGGCAGATGGGTGAATCATGTGGGAGAAGGACAATCCCTGTAGTTCATATTCAAATGAGGATCTCGAACGCTGGCATAACCAGTTGCATGAAGTATCATCGTTATCCTGCAATAGGCTTACCAAATCGTTACTATGTATATCCACTAAGATACATAATTTACCGTATTATGATGGTTTAGAGGTTTACAAAGAAATACATAGGAAAGGATGATCCATGCAAGCACTTATCTTGTTGGAAAAAAGCACAGGGAGAAGAAACGCAGGCGGAGTGGGTTCATATATTCTACCACACTTTAAATACAATCTCGGAGAACTAGTGTATGGAAACAGAGTTGCGACATGGGACTGCAGAATGGGATGTTTTGAAAGAAATTTTCGTGCTAACTTTTAGCTTTGAAGATGGATTTGAATGTATTGATGAGGCATTATAGGATATTAAAACTGCAATATTTAGAATCTGTGAAGAACCAGTTGAGTGGGTACAACCTGATTGGGGTACGCAGCTGTGCCATGCACTCAAATTCTATAATATCACTGTGGAGGATGGTGAGGAAGATCACAGGAACATCCACATTCCTAAATCTAAAGGATAGCGTGAAGTTGAGGGAACTAAGGCAAAAATCCCTGATATATTACATCCCTTAAAGACCAAGTAGGTGAATATTGGATCCGAAGTGTTGTTGAAGTTTGCGAACATAGGTGACTATTGCGATGAAGATATAGTAGATAAGGTTGTGGATCTATTGCAAGAGTATCAAGACTTGTTTCCCACTAATTTCTTTGATCTAAAAGGGATAGTAAGGGATCTAGGAGTCATGAATATCACTTTGAAGTGAGATGCAAAGCCATTGAAACAACGCCCCTACCGATTAAATCCTAAGTATAAGGAAAAAGTGCGCAAGGAATTGGATAAAATGATTGTAAGCTCGACATCATTGAACCTATTGAGGAATCACACTTGGTTATTCCCATGGTGGTTCAGGAAAAGAAAACATAGGGTAAATTTTGGATATGTGTAGAATTAAGGAAGCTGAATGACACGTATGTCCACGATCCATTCACTACGCCCTTCATGGATGAGGTACTGGAGAATGTTGGAGGACAGGAATCCTATTCATTCACAGATGGATTCCCAAGGTACCATCAAATCAATATCACACCAGAGGACATGAGTAAGACCACCTTCGTGACTGAATAGGGTTGTTTTCACTATATAATGATGTGTTTTTGGGTTTATGAATGCCCCTGCAATTTTCTCTAGGGTGGTAACTACGACTTTCAAGGAATTTATCCATAAATTTTTTAAGGTCTACTTCAATGATTATACATTGTTTAGTTTAGTAAAGTAGAATGTTTCGAGTTTGCACCTCATGTTGGATACTTGTTTAAAGCATTCAATATCCCTTAATTTGAAGAAATGCATCTTCTACCTACCCTATGGGATACTCTTGGGCCATGTCATTTGCAGGCAGATATTGATGGTAGAGCCTACCAAAATTGTAGTAATCGTCAATTTGGAATCCCCAAAGAATGTTAAACAACTGCATGCAACGTTAGGTCATACAGGATATTATAGGAAGTTCATCATAGCGTATGTGCAAACCACTACGCGCATGGAAAAATTATTAAATAATAATGCGACATTTTGTTGGGACGAGGACTGCCATAAGAGTTTGGATACCTTGAAGGAGAAAATGGTCACCGCATCCATTTTAGTGTTCCCCGACTTGAAGAAGGAGTTTCATGCACATGTAGATGTGTCTTGCATAGCACTAGAATCCATGCTAACCCAACCAGGTGAAGGACATATTGACCATCCAATAGAATTTGCAAGGTGAAAATTGTCTAAGGTAGAAAATAACTATTCAACCACAGAGTGTGAAGGTTTAGCTATGGTGTATGCGTTGCAGAAATTCAGGCAATATCTATTGGGTGCACACTTCAAGATGTATAAAGATCATTCTACTCTGAAATAATTGGTCAACAAGCCTGTGTTGCGGGGAAGATTTTCATATGGTTGTTTCTGTTCCAGGAATATGATTTTGAAGTAATTATGAAGTCAACGTGCCTGAATGCTGTTCTAGATCACCTATTGTGAATTGAGAATGGGGATGAGCCTATGAGTCTAGAGGAAGGGTTGTCTAATGCACATCGCTTTGCATTCACAGCACAAATAATCATTTCGCAGATATAATTCAATTTTTATGTACAGGAACTGCTCCTGAAGGGTATTCGATGCAACAAAAGAAAGAACTAGTGTTCTAGGCTGTAGATTTCTCTATTATCGTCGGATACTTATACAAAATGGGCTCTAATGAAATATTGCGTAGGTATGTTCCAAAGTATGAGAGGCAAATTATCCTTACAGAAGCGCATGGAGGAATACCAGGAGGACATTATGCAGGAAGAGCAACCACGTAGAATGTCCTATGCGTAGGACTTTAGTGGCTGACTATGCATAAGGACTCCAAAATATATTTCACGACGTGCGATGTCTGTCAACGGATGGGGAGATTATCATGAAGAGATGAACTACCACTGAATCTGCAAGTGAAGTTGTAAGCATTTGCTAAGTGGGCAATAAACTTTGTGGGACCAATACAGCCATTGGGGAAGAAGACAGGGGCTAGATATATCATTACCGTGATTGAAAAATTAACTGGGTGGGTGGCGGTAGAACCTATCAAAGATTATAATGCTTCTACCACTGCGAGGTTTCTTTTCAAATATATCTTGTCTTAGTTTGGCTACCCTAAAATTTTAATGAGTGTTAGGGGCATGCACTTCTTGAATAAGACAATTGTTACATTGCTTGACGAATTCCTGATATATCATTGTAAGAGTATGCCTTATTACCCTCAAGTGAATGGCATAGTAGAATACTTGAACAAAATTATGGAAAGTTATTTGACGAAGATTTGCAATGTGAAGCGAAATGACTAGAATGTGTGCATACCAGTGGTCCTCTGGGTGTATAGTACAACCTGCAAAACGTTGACAAGAGAAACACCATTCAGACTGGTCTATGGGAAAGAGGTTGTAATGCCCATGGAGTACATAGTGCCAAGATTATAGATTGTAGCAATTACAGACATGGTTGATAGCGATACCATGGAAGAAGAGCTCGCGCAACTTGTTGAGTTAGAAGAGGATCGCTTCTTGGCTAGATTTCATTGACAGGTGTAGAAGGACTGTGAAAAGGCATGGCATGATCACCATATAAAACAACACACCTTAAAGGTTGAATATTTAGTATTTCTATATGAAAGTAAGTTCACAAAGTTCCCATGAAAATTTTAGATGCATTGGCTAGGGCCATATATTGTGAAGGAAATTACAGATGGAGAAGAAGTTCAACTTGTGAAGTTGAATGGGGAACTATTTTGAAGAAAATTCAATGGGATTAGATTGAAGATGTACAGGTGTGATCTTCCACTACATAATGACTATATTATTGCAAGATATTTTTAGTACTTTAGGAAGCTGCAAGGAAGTACAGGACTATAAACTCCAGTGCCTAAAAGTTAAAAAGGCAAAGTGAAGGGGTTGTGCGACAAGTCAAAGCATGGCACCGAGGGGAGTTGCACCAAACAAGCTGCATTAGGTGGATGGGTCCTGGGAAGCATGACCTAAAAATGATTGTTGGATGCAGTGTAGCCTATTTGATGGTGATTTTTCCATTGCAAGGAATGGGGAAAAAGCATTTATGGAGCATACCTTTGGAAATCTTCCACCAAATGTGCATTAATGACCATGAATTGAAGAGAATGGTTGGATTTTAATTCCAATTGGTCTATAAATATGGCATACCACTCCACATTCGAACACTTTACTTCCTGAGAGTTTGCCTAAATATTTTTTCACCTTGCTTTGTGCCAATTAAAGTGTTATATGTCTAACCAGGATTGGGAGGATCTTCTTTCACTGTCGGATTTTTCAAACCTACCTAATTGGAACTGTAAGAACTTCCTTGAGAGAATGACTAAAAATTTCCCTAAGACAGAGCTAGCCTCACTCGAGACAGTGGTGGCCCAACCTATACCTATAGGATTTCCTACTACCATGCCTAGGTCACCAAGGCCTAAGCTATCTACTTCTATGAATCAGAAGAAGCCCCAACAAGTGTCGGTGTGATAACTGCCATGGAAAAATCTAACAAAAATCCACCAAAAGGGCAATATGGATAAGTCCAAATTTCTAAAAGAGCCATTGGACCTAGATGAGGAAGAAATGCATGAGGGCGCAGAGGAGATTGATGTAGAGGAGGTTGAGCCAATAACTCGGTTGCCAAATTACATACCACTTGGAAAATTCACGATGAAGTTTCCCAAAGACTCGGATTCCATGAAGTTCATGGTCTCTATGCCTTTGCTACTAGAGAATGTGTTTTCTAAAGGACCGTTGCTAGCTTGGAAACCAAATTTAAAAATCGAGGATTGGGACCTAGGGGACCATGAGAATTCTCCATAGTTGGCATTGAATAAGTACCTCAAGAATGACTATTATGAAGAGTTGGATGCCACGCTCCTGGAGTCGATGAGTTGGGGGCTATAGTTGGGGGTGCGAGGCTCCTAAACATGTTATGGGTGCTACACTCTAATCGCATCAATATTAACACCATCTGTATGCACCAATTTTTTATGCTAGTACACGATGTGTGTCTCTAGCTAGGAGAAACCATCCCAATCATAGACATGCTAATCCATCACATAACGCTACAGCCATCCCAAGGAGTGGACCCTGCAGAGGATTTTGTAGGAAAATCGCAAGAAAAGAAGTTGGCAGACCAAATGAAGAGTGAATTTGGTCTGGTCAAGAAGTCATGCGGGTACTCCATTCAGTCCATATCAAATGGCGCAATTCCGTTTTCTATACAGATATTAGCTGGTAAGATCATGAGAAATTGTTATGCAGATGAAGTCTAAACACCATTTGTCTCCTTGGATACGTAATGTATGAAAGGAATCCAATATAACTAGGCTCAATACCTATGTAAAGAATTTTTGGAAGACTGAAGGGAGGCCCAGGATGAGGGCAAGGCATTCAAATACACTTGGTTATTATTGTTGATCATGTTGGTGGCTTAGAGGACACCTAAAGAGAGTCAATTTCCTCAGCAGGACTCGGAACTATGAGAGGGTATGAAGTTCACTTCACTATGGGCTACTAAAGACCCCACACAAGTAATGGAGACAAAAATATTGTAGGTTTTATTTGAATGAGAGCTAAGAATGATGATCAACGAGTGGCCAAGGTTATCACCCACCATTCACGCACAGTACAAAAATGTCACTGAATTTAAGGCAGATTTCCATAATCTGCACATTCACACAAAGAAGGATTACCAAGGCATATGGCTCAAGTTTTACTACTTCGTTGTCAAGGAAGATATAGTAGGGGTTATCACCAACTGGCCAAGTGACTAGCTCACCCCTTTTGATGTAGGCATAGGTGCACAATACGGATGCTAATGATTCAACAACACAACTATGGCACAAGAAAAGAAGGAAGCATAGAGGGCTTCTGCTCGAGAAAAGGTTGCGTAGAAGAAAGAAGTTGTTGTAAGGGAGAAAGAAGCAACAACTAAGGAAAAAGAAGCAGCACAAGAATAGACTACGTCATAGGCCACCATTGACATTAATGAGTTAGACACCGAGTGAACACATGGGGAGAAAGAAATAGAGGTGGAAGAATAAGGGGGCATAGAGTTGGGTTCCCCCTTCGTTGTAGAGGCAAAAAAAGAGGACTTCCACAGGGTCGCACAAGAAGTAAAACACTGATACATTAACGAGCGTGACGCCTTTGGTCCTCACAAAGGGGGCCTTGGATGAAATTGTGGATGTGGTCCATGATGTGATGATGGATCTCATGAGCCACTTTGAACAACATTACCAATAATCACTCAGTAAGGTACAATAGGGCCTATGGGACATGCAGATCCAAACATGTCTCATTCAAGCAAGCATGGGACAGGCGAGTGTGAAGCAAGTGAGTCTGAGTCAAGCAAGTGGGTTAGTATTAGATGTATAAATTACCATGGATATTCACATGGTATAGCTTCCATAAGGGTCCCTACGTGGCGATTCAGCTGAAGAGAAGGCAAATCTACTACATCTAAAGAACCCAAGTCTGAATCTTGTCATGCTTTGCATTCAGACTTTACACAAGCTACACCAAGGGGTGTCCAACGAACTCAAGATTCAAGAGAAACACGTGCTACTATTAATCAATGAACTCAAAGCCAGTAACCAATAGATCTTTTAGGAAAATGAGCGAGCCCTCAAGGAAAAGGAAGGAAGTTATAGTGTGAAGCCAGCAGTTGGAAGCAGCTATTGCACAAGCCTACAGTGAGCTTCTAGAGCTTAAGATCCCAACAGAAGTGGCCTCCATGAAAAAAAATTCAAGAGATGGTTGTTCTAATCAAAGATTCTAAGGAAATAATCAACCAAGTCAAGTTTGAGCTATAGATGTAAATCTCAGAGTTACAATTAAAGCTACAACCCACTACTCCTCTAAAAGTCAAAGAGTAGTGCAGAGCTACTATTAAAAAAGGTATGGCCAACTTGGAAGATATAAGTCAAGAGCTACAATGATCTCTTTTAACAAGCATGGAATTATGGACCTGAATGCACGAGGATCCCACTCTACAAAATATTGGAGCGGACATCAGGCAAAAGGAGAGACAATTTGAAAAAATCAGGTCAACAGCACGGACCTTAGCCCTGGTGTAAAGGTTCACTAGACTACAGGAAGGAAATCTCATTCAGAATGAAATTGATGAGCTGCATCACAAGGAATCGATCATATCTTCAAGGAAATAGGTGTGGGTAAACGAGGCTAGTTAGTTGACTCTATTAGTGCAGAGCAAGCTTGAAGCCATGCAGCAGACACAAAGGACCATGGGCTTTGCATTTTAAAGCCCAACTACTAAAAAATTGGTTGAGGAAGTGCGTCAAGCTACTACACAGAGAACAAAAGACTTGTAGGTGTTAAAGGTTGAGTTCAGTGAGCTTCAGGTGAAGATCGTGGTGTTGCTAGCCAGTGCATCAAGGACGAACCATTATATTGTGTTGGGGGCATGTTGAGATAGGGTCCCCTCGAGTAAATTTTCTAATAATTTTTTGTTAATTATGTAAAGTCTCAACATCTTGATGAGTAGAGCATGAAGGCCATAGGAGTCAAATGGACTTTAGTCCCTTAGTTCTTAGAAGATAGGATGTTTTGTGACCCACCCATAGTTTGTGAACCATGGTATTATAATGAAAGAAACTATATAAAGAAGTCATAACGAGTCATATGAAGTCAGTTTATAATTGAAGATCATTGTATGGACAAGTATTTTAAGGTAGAAAGGTGTGTTTTATGTACTTAAGCAAAGGGGAAGGCTCTTGCAGCTGTGTGCATGGAGACCTTGGTAAGTCTATAAGTTGAGTGTGTGGGCCCCTGCAGCTATGTGTGCAAGGAAGAGAAGTATGTAACAGAAAGATTATATCTAATAAACACAATTTTGGAGAAAATATTATGTATCTGTGCCTTTGTATTTACTTATGCAATTTATGTGTATTCACTCTATTTTCCACAGTTATCTTAAGAAACACTTAATTGATGTGCGATAGTGGTATATTTACATGTTTAATTGATATTATGAATGTTTAAATTATTCCACGAAGGGTTAGATTTTGTTTTTGTAAGTTATTGTGATTTCTACATTTTAAGGGTGAGGGTTCGCGAACGTCGGGATAAAGCCCTAGAAGTAACAGAAACACATCACACAGACCTCTGGATGGAGAAACCTGGTTTTGTCATCCCTCATTACTGCTTCAAGTGAGAATGCAGCATGTGCTATGTAAGTTCCTACCGGAAGTGCTAGTAGTTTAGGGTTTTGTTAGTTGGCGCAACTAACTCTAAACCTGGGTCAAGATTGGTCAAGCCAACAATAGTGTAAATTAGCTACCACTGGTCACCGACAGAAAAGTGGTCATTTAAATGCAAATTTTAGTCTTTTTTAGTAAATGATTAGCCATTTTGTACTAGTGGAAGTGGAACTGATAGAAACACGCCATACAAACATCCAACATCAACATTAGGACCCTTAAGAACCAATCGAATATTCCTGCCAACTAACCCCAGGGTCCCACTGACATTTTGGACTATGTGACCTCTGAACGCTCTCATGATATGGGCATGCTAGCATCCCGGGACCTCTCGACTCATTGATATACCTACGAGCCAGCATCCAGGAACTAATTTGTATTTTTGTTCGAGCGTCCCCAGGATTTAAGCCACATTTTTAGGCCTAGAGCCCAGGTGACTATATAGAATGAAATGAAACCTTCAAAACAGTAAGATAACAAGGAAATAACAACACTAATGAAATTACTTGAATAAGGGCTTTACTGGATTCTCTATGAGGCATTGTTTCCTTGTCACTTTAGCTGTAATTTCATCCGTTAGGCCACAGATACATTGTTCATTCACATACAAGTAAAAACATGATGGGAGCCATGCATAGCAACTGTCATAATACATATCCATAACCAGCATAATAAAAATAGAAATACCAAGGATACAATAGCCATATAATCCACATATAAACTAGTATAATAATCATGAGATAACAAGGAGAAATAACCTCATATTATTGATGCAAAAGCCAACCCGGTATGGGACTACCGCATTCCAGGTGATAGTAGAATGATTGAGCCAAATCTCTCTTCAAGCATTCACCCATGTGCCATGTTCCAAGCATGAATGTGGGATCACATTGAACACATCAATCCAAAACTATCCAGGGATTCTAGAGGCCAAACCACCTCAACCATCAAATAGGGATTCCACCTCATGGTTGGACATCACAAACCATCATCAAATTAGTCTCTATCCAAGCCTTTCAGGGCTCCATAGTGTTTTTTCCAACCCAGCTTCCAGGACTTGTAACTCAACCTACAACTATCGTTGGGCTTCCAAAGCATTTGTCCAACCAAGGCTTCGAAGAATAGTAACTCAACCCACCAAGGGCTTCCAGAGTGTTTCCAACCAAGGCTTCCATGACTAGTAACGCAACCCAAGCTAAGGAAACATGAGAAAAAACCAAAAAAAAACAATGAAATAAACCCACAATATCCATGGCTATCTAGGAAATGGAAAGGCTAGGTAATCCATTGTCAATCTAGGTAATCCTCCATGCCAGTGACAGATCATGACCAATAATCCACATGCATATGCCATGCATGCCAAAACTAGTGAGGAAAAAATACATGCAAATCTATAGCTAAAATAAAATCTCATTGTAGCTACTGATCCCAATGTCCTATTACATTTTCGTGCTCTTCCTTTGCCTTCTTTCTCTAAAACCCCAAGTATGCCACACTCCTCCAAGAGTGCTCCAAGAAATCTCTAAGTTTCTAAGAGTATGAGAGAGAGAGAATAGAGAGAGAGCTCCAAAACAAAACAGACCAATATTACATTGACAAAGCCTGGCAATTGATCCTCAGAAGCCTTTTTATCAATGAGGCCTCCATTTCCTTCATTTCTCATTATTTTCCTTCAATTTCCTCCTCACATGTAACCTGGACCTCTCACCTTCCTTTCCTTCTAATTTCCTTTATTTCCATAACTAAAATTCCAATAAATGTTGCATTCCCTTCCAAAGCCTTTTCCATTGGCTTCACAAATTTACTTTAGCCATAATATATCAAATGAACACTCACTAGGATTGATCAGGCACTCGATATTTATCTTAAAAATCAAATTTCTTAGAATGGCTCAAAACTTGAATGACTGCATCCATCTCGACGAAATTATCCCAACACAACTCGTTTCACTAAAATCAGAGTTCGTATGAGGAAGACAATGAGTTTTTTTCGCCTTGCCGAACAAAAGAAATTTTGCAAAAAAAATGTGCACAGTTAGCAGTCCATACTGCTGACATGGAAGGTGATTGCGTAGATTCAACATCGGTCAACACTCAATCAGGCTACACCATGTGTTAGATGGAGGTTGGTTTGTAAGTGGTGATGTGGCAAGTTTTCATTGGTCTAAATGGACCAATGAGGAGAGGACAAGTGGTGAGCCCAAAGGCCACCACATGTCCCTCCCCAAAGAACCAGTTGGGTGCTTTACTAAAATTTTATGGCAAGCCAGGGGGTTGAACCCAAGACCTGCTCTGAGAAAAATCCATGACATATCATTGTACCCATGTGTTGTTTCTTAACCGCTATGCCCTACACGCATATTTAATGTTTAATGCGGTTATAGTTGGGAGTTTGGAGGGCCAGCCTGTGGACCAGCCCTCCCATGTGAACACACCATAACATAATAGCTATGGTAATGGTAAGGAATACCACACAGGTAATGTGCATAACCACTCACAATTAATGCCACATGTGTCGACTCAAACCACCAACTCTAAAGGTTAAGCCTAACCATGTCATTTAAATGCCCAGTGTTAGCGCTAAACTCAGTTACTCATTAATTAATCTAGTTTAGCATTAATTAACCCACAGTTTAATTTGGTGGAGCTACCAGATTCGGATATTCCTTCAAAATTAGCAGGATTAACTAGAATTCCTCCAATTTTAGAGGAGGTTTTTTTAGGGAAAAGCAATTTTGGTCATAACTGGAGCAAAATTCGACCAAATGGAGCTCAAGAAATGGTGTTCCTAGCTAATTGGAGCATTCTAAAACACATTGAAGTAGGTTTCAGGAGTAGTAGAGATTTGTAAACATCATTTTTTCCATATTGATCTAATATAGAGGCCGAAGCCATGGAAGTTGGACCAAGGAGTTGTAGCCTAGGAGGGGTGAACTCCTTCATCAAAACATCATGTGAAGTGTTCATGTTGATGGTTTGTTGTACTTTTCATTGCTACTATTCAGCACTTGTTTTTCATGCTATTTTTCTCATGTATTTCACATAAAACTTGATAAAAATTTACCTATTTCCAATCACAAACACCATAAGAGAACCATGCACATGAAGCAATTGACAAGCATTTGTTTTTAAATCTGAAGTTGAAATTAGCACAGTAAAACTAACATTTAACAACAAACCAAGTTGGTATCAGAGGAAAGGTTATTTTCTTAATTGCTTGAGTTTTGTGCAAGTAGGGCTTTAATGGTTGCAAAATTGTGATTCTTACAAGGTTAAAGTTGCAGAGAGGTGAAGGGAAACTATATGTAGCAACTACAGAGGTAATGCCCAGAAGAAGGAGAGCCACAAGGCCACAATCTCCACCCAAAATTCCAATCCCAGCTGCACTTGGAACACCTCAAGTTTTACCTTCAATTGAGATTGAGGAGGTACAAGCAGTACCAAAAACTGAGCTTGAATCCAAAGCCATCATGTCTGGAGCAAGAGAGGTTGAAGGACTTTTAGAAGAGGATGCATTCAAGAAATATTTGTAGGAATTTATAAGGTAAGTTCCTCAAACAGAACACCAAAGTACATTGCTCACAAACAGATCACGGATCAATACACTAGTATTTTTGATGTGGTTAAAACCCTCAAAGAGGGAAACAGTCCACGGCATGAGCCAACGTGGCCACTTTAGGAAATTTATTAATAAAAGAATGAAAATTTACATAAGCTTCTCTCGTGAAGGGTTAACCTACAAATGACCCTCCACGCACTTTAAATAGAAATCATGGACCAATCGGGTGCTAAGCCACGGATCAAGTGTCGGTAATACTGAGGAGAGAATGAACCGTCGGATCACTACATATCGTGACCGTCAAATTGTAAGTTACAAATGTACATAGTAAAGAAACACACTTTACCTAACTCTATACTAGACCAAGTTATACTTAACTATTCCTACGTGTCGGAATATCCTAACAGGGCCAACCTTCGCCCGTACTCTGCCTTCATTGAGACCACATTGCGCAATCTGGGAAAGGAAAGCTCTGCCTTCCTCTCCAAAAATAAGCATTTCTACCCAGCACTACCCTCCAGGACTATTTTTTGCATTTCTAAGGGGCAATGACTACTGGCCCAGAAAATTGCACAATGCATCCCCTGAGCCTGCAGTCACTCCCAGCTGGAATTGCGCATTGCGCAATCCTAACAGCCAACAACCAGTCTGTATTGTGCATTGCACAGATCCAATAGCCAATCCTATCTCCCAAACTACCTTTTGTGCTATTCTGGAAGCCAGTCACCCAACCTCTCAAAATAAATTACGTAATCTTGCCCATCAGTTTCCCAGGCATGTGTTGTGTCATTCCTTGAAGTTGCTTTGTTTTCACTGACAAATTTCATTCCATGCATATTTCTTATCTCCAGATCTTCAAGCATTCATCTGTCTCAATGGCTTCTAAGAGAACAAGATCTCAGGACACTGATGGAAATGCACCTGGAGCAGCAGCTGAGTAAGTGTCCTCTAGTCTTCCGATCTACGAAGATAAAAAGTTGTATCTAGACAAGGACATCAAACTGAAGTGGAAAGAGGTCAATGAAACATTTGTAGGCACTTTTGGGCAACAAATTGAACACCTTCAGGTATACGTGAACACTCACAAGTCCAACTTGTACCAAATTGCATGCAGATATCCTGTGTTCCCATGTGCGGACATGATACACAGGATCATCTCTCACACTGATCCCAAGACGATGACCTTGAGCAGTGTTAGTGGGACGAAGCTTACGACCTTCTGGGAATGAGATTATGATAGGATGTATCAGATGTCAAAGCTCGTGACTGTCATGGAGACTCCATTCAGCTTATCCAACAACAGTTCTAACTCCAAAGATGTTCTGAAGAATTGGGTAAAGGAGCCAACTCGATTTAGGTTGACAACCAACCAAGTCTACAAGACAAATATATTGAGGAAGGTATACCAATACTTGATCATATTTTCTTGTCGATTGTATGGCCAAGCAAGCATGAAAACCTTCCCACAAAGTTGGGTGGTTGCATTGGACCAATTGGCTAGAGAAGGAAACCATGTAACTGGTCCGACATACTGGCTCATTAGCTAAAGGAGCAAGAAACGAAGGCTCAACAGTCACCCAGAGGTATGTACGTAGATATTTACATGTCCTCCTACATCCTGGATGCAGTCTATGCTGGACAGGAGTTCCCGAGCTTGGAGTGGGCATGGTCACCATCAGAGACTACTGTGAACACATATTTCAAGTTGTTGTCGGAATGCAGCTTCAAAGGAGTAATCACACAGTTGTCTGATCATTTTGCCGCCCTTGTGTACAAGATGATATTCGAACAAGATCCACACTACATGTCAAAGGAAGAAATGGACACATTGATAGGCATTGCAGATTGGTATGCCTCAGCATCCAACACTTTCATCCAAATGTTCAATGTAGGCTTTAACCCCATACAGAAATTACCTGCATACGAATTCTAAATCATATGAAAAATAAAAATGCGAGAGCATAACACATAAAATGCATATACACAGAGATTTCCCACTAGATCCCAAGACCGGCACTACTAGATTGATTTTTCATTATGTTCCTTTCAATGTTACAATACATATTTATACATGCCGAAGCATCCAATACCATGGACTGAACAAAATCACGTCCAAAACCATGGACCGAAAACCATCGCGTCCAAAAAACATGTGCAAAAATCATGCACAAAACCATAGGTGGGTCCGCCCAACCTAACATAGGGTCCAAAACCAAAATT
>APFE031557731.1:76511-132017 GCA_000404065.3 Pinus taeda
TAGGGTCCAAAACCAAAATTTTCTGGGGCGCTGCCCCGGACCCCATAAAGTGGGGTTACGGGTACCCCTAAAACCCCCTGTTAACTATGTGGAAAGAATATAACACAACCCAACAATCTTCCACTTGTTTTATTTCCACAGGGGGCCACAGGAGAGCTTAGTCATTTTTCCAGCCCGGAAAAACCCATTGTTTCTCTACACTAAGAGAACTTCTTAGAGCTAATAGATTTTGTCAATGCATCTGCAATATTCTTCAAAGTGTCCACCTTTACCAGCAACACCTTTTTGTCTTCTATCATATCCCTCACAAAGTGATACTGAACATCAATGTGCTTGTCTTTGAATGATAAGTAGGGTTCTTTGCCAAAAAAATTACACTTTGGCTGTCACAGTCTATCCTTATAGCTCCCTGTACTAACCCCATACTTGAACACAATCTCTGCAACCAAACTGCTTCCTTTCTTGCATGAGTGGTTGCCATGTATTCTGCCTGTGTAGTTGATAGTGCCACTACGGATTGTTTCTTACTCATCCAACTGACTGCACCTCCAAATAGGTTAAACACATACCCACTTGTAGATCTTCTCTGATCCAGATCTCCAGCCCAGTCTGCATCAACAAAGCCACGAATATCCAACACTCTGTCCAATCCCGGTCTTCCTTGGTAGCACAAAACCATAATCACTAGTGCCACGGAAATACCTGAAAACCCGCTCACTGTTGTCTAGTGCTCCTTCCCTGGTTTTGACATAAACCTGCTCAATACTCCCACTGCATGTGCAATGTCTAGTCTATTACAGACCATGGCATACATCAAGCTACCGATTGCACTTGCATATGGAACATGGGACATGTCCTCTTCCTCTTCTTGTGACTTGGGACACTGTTCAACAGATAACCTCACACCTACAGGAATAGGAACCTTCACCGGTTTACTATCCTGCATATTAAACCTCTGCAATATTGTCTCGACATACTTCCTCTGGTTAACCAGAGCTTCCTCTTTGCCCGATCTCTTTTAATTTCCATGCCCAAAATATAGTTTGCAGCACCGAGATCTTTCATGTCGAATTTGGAGGACAATTGGGTCTTCAAATCCTGGATAATTCTTTTGTCATTTCCAACCAACAACATATCATCCACATACAAGACCAGATAAATAACACGGTCACCAATTAATTTAAAATACACACAGTGATCTACTTTGCTTTGGACTGTGAAGCCAAGTTCCCCGTTAAATGTATCAAATTTCTGATACCACGGCCTGGTGACTGTTAACCCATTACAGAGACTTCTTATAATTGCATACTAGTCTTTTGTACCCTTCACCGCCAAAGCCTTCAAGTTCTTCATGTATATTCCCTTCCAAATCCCCCGCTGAAGGAATGTTGTCTTTCACATCAATTTGTTCTAACTTCAAAATCAAAGGCCATAGCCAGCAAACAGATAAAGTAATTCTAATAAGAAGTTCTCTTGTGCAAAAGGAGAAAAATATCACCAAAATCAATTCCTGACACTGGGCTTTTGCTACCACCGAGCTTCTGTAATATCCTCTCCACCTTCCCTTCTGCATTGTTCTTCTTCTGAAACACCGACATTATGACTGCCAATGGGTTTCCTAATCACTTCCAGCTGGCAACTCCACTAGATCCCAAGCCTCATTTTTGTGCAAAGATGCCATTTCATCAACCATGGCCTCTTTCCAGAGTTTTCCATCCTCTCAATCCACTACTTCCTTCATAGTTATGGGATCATCATCAGTAATAGACAAAGCAAAGTTTGAACAGAAAGTAGATGGACTATACCTTTCTGGCTGCCTTCTTTCTCGAGCTTATCTTCTCACAGCCAGAGTTTGTGGCTCTTCATCTTCTGATTCCTCCTCTGCTACAGAGTCTGATTCTTCCTCCTTTAGTTCAAACTCTATCTTCACAGGTTCCTTTGGTTGGACTTCATGTTTAATAACATCTTTCACCTCTCTAAACACCACATCTCGACTATACACAACCTTTCCTTGTTACTGGGTTCCAAAGCTTATACCCTTTAAACCATCCTTATACCCAATAAAGATGCACTTTTCAGATTTACTATCCAACTTGGTTCGTTTCTCCTTTGGAACATGTACATATGCATCACATCCAAATACCCTCAGATGTGAAAGAGAGGGTTTCTTACCAGTCCATACTTCTTGTGGAGTCTTATCCTCCAACGCTGATGAAGGTGACCTGTTGACCAAGTAACATGCATTATCCACCGCCTCTGCCCAGAATTCCTGTCCTAACCCGGCACCACTGAGCATGCTTCTTGCCCTTTCCATCAACGTCTTGTTCATTCTTTCTGCAACTCCATTTTGTTGAGGTGTATATGGAGTAGTCTTCTGCCGTGCTATAGCACACTTCTTACAGAATTCTTCAAATTCCTTGCTGCAGAATTCTCCACCATTATCTGTCCTTAGTACCTTTATTCTTCTCTGTCTGGTTTTCCACCAGAGCCTTAAATTCTTTAAACTTGTCAAAGACTTCATATTTCTTCTTAAGGAAATATATCCAGGTATTCCTTGAGAAGTCATCTATAAATGATACATAGTACACAGACTTACCCAGTGATGGAACCTTCACAGGTCCAAACACATCACTGTGCACAAGCTCTAATATCTGTTTCGTTCTCTTACCACCAGAGGGGAAACTCACCCGATTCTGCTTCCCATATACACAATTTTCACAGAAATCAAAATCCAGAGAGCTATCACTCATACCTTCTACCATACCTTTACCATGAAGTATTCGAAGGCCCTTCTCTCCAATATGTCCAAGCCTTTGATGCCACAACATGGTCTTCTCTCCAGAGACCACTAGATTTTCTGCTCCATTTTCAGCAACCATAGAACTATTGCACCCGTCAACAACAGTGCTACCTTGTAGCTTGTACAGAGTTCCAATCCGAACTCCCCGCATCAATACGAGTGCTCCTCGAACCATCTTGCAGGTATCCTTCTCGAACACTATCTTTACACCTGCATCATCCAACTTACTTACAAAAATCAGATTTCTGGCCAATGCAGGAATATGCAGAACACCCGGAAGGGTTCTAACCCTTCCACCTTGCAACTTCAACTTTACTTTTCCGCGACCAATGATTCTAGCCTCTATCATCTCCTAAGAAGACATCACCACCATCGTATTTCTCATACTCGCAGAACCACTCTCTATGGGGAGTGAAGTGAAAGGATGCACCTGAGTCAATCAACCATGCCTCATGATCTACATGTGTACTGAAGAAGCCAAGTACACATCCCCACCTTCATCTAAGGTGGTTTTCGACTCTGCAGAAGCAGCATCATCAGATCCCTTTCCTTTATCAGGAGCTTTAGATTTACACTCCCTTCTGAAGTGCCCTTCCTTTCCGCAATTCCAGCACACCACCTTTGTAGGTTTTCCTGGAGATTTAGATCTCCCTCTAGATTTCGATCTCCCACTCGATGACTTATTTTTGTTTCTGTTCTGGGACCGTCCTCGTACAGACAAGGCATCACCATTCTGGTTGTCCTATTTTTCCGTCTCATCTCCTCCATAAGCAAGACTGAGACTATTTCATCAACTGCAAAGCAGTTGCATTGCTACCTATTGCAATAACCAGACTATCCCACGAGTCTGGTAGAGAACACAACAAACTGATGCACTTATCTTCATCTGAAATTTTAATATCAACAGATAATAAATGACTTACCACAGTATTAAACGCATTCAGATGCTCTGTCACCGAGTCTCCATCTTTCATCCTCAGGTTATACAGCTTTTTCCGTAAGAACAGTTTATTCACCAGAGACTTAGATTGGTACAAAGTCCCTAACTTGTCCCACAAAGCCTTCATCGTAGCTTCCCCTGATACATTCAACAATACTAAATCTGAGACACACAATCGTATTTTTCTCTTTGCCTTCCGATCCAACTTCTTCCATTCTTCATCGGTCACTTTCGTTGGTTTAATACCCGGATCTACTGCGATCCACTGATCTTTATCCACCAACAGATCCTCCATCTTGAGTTTCCACAACTCAAAACTCTGACCATTGAACTTCTCAATCTCTATCTTTCCGCTGCTCACCATCTTCTTTCACCACCAGAATCGATCTCGCAGATCTCCCACTGCACAGGGTCTACCACAGGCCCGAGCGAAACCCCTCAGCAACAAAGACGTCCCCTTGAATCCAAAACAACTCTGATACCAAATGTAGGTTTTAACCCCGTACAAACATTACCTGCATATGAATTCTAAATCACACGAAAAATAAAAATGCGAGACCATAACACATAAAGCACATATACATAGAGATTTCCCACTGGATCCCAAAACCGGGACTACCAGCTTGATTTTTCATTATGTTCCTTTCTATGTTACAATACATATTTATACATGCTGAAGCACCCAATACCATGGACCGAAAACGATCGTGTCCAAAACCATGAACCAAAAACCATAGGTAGGTTTGCCCAACCTAATATATCGTCCAAAAAACAATTTCCCGGGGTGCTGCCCCGAACTCCGTAGAGGGGGGCTACCCGCCCCCTTCAAACCCCCCGGACAAGGGGGGCTACCGCTACGCAATCGATGCAACGAAGGGGGGCTCCAGCCCCTCTCTAACCCCCCAGTTCACTACGTAGGTTAGTCGTGGAAAGAGTATAACACAACCCAACAGGAAGCAACGGTGTTGTATGCACAAGTACTAGCTCTTACTTCAGGCTATCACTTGATCAGCTAGTGCAAGTTTTCTAGGAGCTTAAGCCAACTTCTATGAGCTCTTAGAAGAAGCTTTTACTGTGATAGAAGAAAGCTAACCCTATAGAGGCTATTCTACTTGCAGAAAGAGAAAGAAAACTGAAATGAAACGCAAACCCTAGCTGTGCAAGAAAAGAGATGGAAACTACTAAAAAGGGTGCCATTAACTTCTGAAAAGGTAAATTGCATTTGTTCAAGCTACTTCTGAAGAGAGATGGGAAGAAATCATCTTTTTGTACTGTTGAGTATTTTTCTGTGGAATTATTATGCTTATGGTTTGACTGATTGTGACTGTGCAAAGGTGTGGTGGCCAAGGAAGATGGAGTTGACTCTTGCAGATGGTGAGGAAGGTGTGGAGAGGTCCTAAGAAGTCCCTAGTACCCTTCTAGAGACTTCCATTGTGATCAGACTTTGAAAAGTCACTCGCATGAACTTCTACATGAGGCTACAGGGGATCTACAGGAGGTTCTACAGGAGGATCTACAGGAGGAGGCCGAAAGTGGTTTTTTGGAGGTTTCAAGGTGGAAGAATGATTGGAAAAGGGAAATGAAGGTTGGATGAAGGTGTTGAGGGGTCTAAGACTCTGTCAATGAAGACCATGAATGAAGGAGATGGTTGTATTTGTTCAAAAGGTAAGAAAGCAATTTTATGAAAAAATGCAGGAATTAGGGGAGATTGGCGAAATATGGCAATAAAGTGGGGAAAACTTTGAGAGATGAACTGGTACAGGCTATGTTATGGAGGAATGATAAGCTAGGATGTTCTACAAGTGAGTTGCACACTTACTTCTCAAAACTGACCCAAGCAAGAACCAAAAACAAATTTTTGTCTATTTTAACCTAAAATCTGACCTAAAACCAAAAAAGTGCTGGAAAAAGCTTTATGAACAGAAAACTATGCGAGAAAATCATGGTAAATGAGCATGAAATGATCTAAGCATGTGAATCCAAAATAATATCAACTTCTCCAACTCGAAATATCACACTAGCAATTGAATGAAGGGAAAAAACAATGTTTTTGGTGGCAACAGTAGTGCCTTGACATCAAACCATGGTCCTAAGGAAGGAGAAAGGAGATCAAGACCTGCTAGTAGCCTTTTTGGATCTTTTTTTTTTACTGTAGCAAACTACTTAAACAACTTGAAGCAAGAACAACTATTATAACCATAAAAAACAACCTAATTTAGCAAAGCATGATTTAACCTAAACAACAGAAATTATCTTATGTCTGCAAGAAAAAGCATATAAATACACAAAGGAGGTGCTAGGCACTTGGGTTGGGCCCTAACCAAAGACCTTCGGCCCTCTAGGAAAGATCAATGCTGGTTCAAAACTAGATTCATCTTCATTGATCAAAAAATAATAGCAATTTCATCACAAAACTGTCTTCAGAAAGAGCTCGAAAATGAGCTAAGTACAAGGCTACACAACAGTGCGAAAATATACTATGAAATGGCTAGCCTACTGAGGCTTGAAGCCTTCTTATTTATACAAGTGGGGACTCCCAACAGTCCTCCTAAACTTAAGGAACTCGACTACCTAAAACTGAAGATAACAACAACCCTACTTGACTTGCTCAGCTGCCCTTTGGAATCATCATTGTGGGCCTTTGTACTCCGAGCTGCTGATGGAGAACTCGAGGAAGGGGTCATTAATGAAGGAGACACCCCTCCTATAAGTCCTCAACCCTGTTTCCTCGAGTTTGGCTTCCATTTTTCTCATAAATGTTTGGTCCTTGTCCAGAACTGTCCAAAAAATCTGCAATAAACACTCATTAGACTATGTGGCAAAGTGACTATCCCCATTCACTCTATTGACATAAATATATTCAAAAACATGCATAAAACTATTGAGAATGGCAGATTAAATGCAAATAATAGGCATAATGAGCCCATATAGTTACCCATTTCTGGGGCTCATCATCACCCCCCTGCTAAATGGGTTGCTCATCCTCTGAGCAACTAATCCAGTTCTTCATCTTTAATATCTTTAACAACTTCCCTGACATCCCAAGCCTCTGATGTGATGTCTTCTTGTCTTTCATGAAAACCTGCTTTCCTGTCCACTTCCTCCCATTGTTTGTTCTTCCTCCTCCTTAACCCCTTCCAACAATCCTAACAGTAGTATGGGACTGGACTTAAGACCAATCTAGTTGGCTTTCAAGTTTTGCATTGATTGTTTATATAGGGGCACTCTCATCATAGCTTCCCTCATTCTGGTTGGGGAGGGATACTCCCTGATTTTTAGGCTATGTGATAATGTATTCCTTCTCATGCATGCATGAAGGCAATCATCACCAAATAGTCTCTCCATATATTCAAAATGAGCAATAGCCTGGGCTTGCTTGTCAACACAGTTAGGAAGAACTTGAGGATTAGCTACTAGGTGTTGGTGGGCATAAATGAGAGCTAATGGTTCTGTTGGTTCTGCCCTTATCATAAGGGGCTCACTTAGCTCTTTTGCCATTATATTTTGAATTTCCTTTGCTCTCTTTTCCTCATGGCTCATCCAAGAAGTCATAGCCATGAGTTGTAGGTCTCCCAATGCAGCATTTGGATCCCATAAGTGCATGTCTGGAAGTGCCATATTGTGTAGGTAAAATTCTGCTAGTTTGGCTTTATCCTCGGCCGAACTATTATCACATAAATGCATAAACTACCCATAATCTTGAAATGGAATGGTTCCCCTCTAAGCCAATGTTTTAATCTGGAATTGGAGCCACTGGTCTTTAAGATACAGTGCATAAGGTCTAGCTGGTTGTCTGCACTGCAAGGCCTCCATTCCCCAACTCACCAAGCAAGCCATCTGGGCTTCCTTTTCCTGCAACTGCTTTTTCAAAATCAGCACTTCAGTTGCTGCCTGAGATTCTTTTTCTTGTTGATGTTTCATCAGTGTTTCAACATCGGCCTATGGCTCTTCCTCTTGCTATTGTTTCTTTGCTGCTTCATTATCTGCTAGGGGTCCTTCTTGTTGTTGTTGCCCTTCCAAAATTGGCAACTTGTCTCCCCCTTGAGGTTCCCGTTCCTGTAACTTCTTTTTCAACAGTTCATTTTCTTCATGTAGTTGGGCTCTTCTAATGCTCTTTGTGTGCCTTACCATGCCCAACTCCCTTCTCAACTCTCTCAACTTGTTTTCCATGTGCCCTATATCTTTAACTCCTTTAGATTTAGCAATCTACATCCAGGTGTGGGTCCTGACCCTTTCTAGTTCTAGTTCAAAGAAAAGAGGTACAACGAATTTTTGTGGGATGATCTTCCCACCTTCTAAAAGGTTGTACTAGGAGCCTAAATTAGGTTGAGGGCTTGGCTCAGGTATTTCTTTTGCCTTACCTTCCTCTTGTGATTGTTCTGCTACCCTCTCTTCCAATTTTTTATTTTCTTTCAGCTTGGCCAGTGTCTCCTGTAGAGAGGCTTGAGCCTCCTATATGACTGCTTTGGAGTCTATCAATTTGATTCTTTCCTTCCAGGTGGAGGTCTTCAGACTCCCTCTCTCGTAGGTGACAGAGATTTTGGAGGGAGATTCCTCCCTTGCTACAGTAGGTGCATCTTCAACGGTAATGGGTTCCTTTGATGGTGGTTGGGGCTTGCCCACCTTAATCTTGGTGCTCCTCCGAGCTTTGAAATACATAGATTTCTGTCTTTTTATTTTTCAGTTCTACTTAGCTGGAGTGCTCAATGCAGTGAGCATAGCTACTGCTTCCCTTGCCAGTGTCTAAGGGGACACTTCTTTTTGTTATTCTTCTTCTTCATCCTCTGCAGCTTTTTCTGTGTTTGCTGCTTCTATTTTTGTCTTTGCTATCTCTAGTGGTGTCTTCTCCTTTTCTTGTTGAGTCTCTACTTCTCCTGTGGTAGTATTTTTCTAAGCCTTCTTGGGCTTCTTTTTCTCAGCTTCTGTTCTCTTCTTTTTCTCTACTTTTGATGTTGTTTTCCTTACTACCTTAGGTGCAACTGTGGTTTTGTCTAGCTTCTCCTCTTCTTCCTATTTTTCCTCTTTATCCTCTTCTATTTGAATATTTTGTTGCTCCTCATGAATTTCCTTTTCAAGTTCCTCTATCTGCTCCTCCTCTTCACTGTCGAATGGACTGAGTTCATGTTATATGCCTAGGGGGGATAATATGGGGTACCAAGGAAGGTACCCAAGGTAATAATGTAATAATGGGATGGGCCATAGTAATAAATAAGGTGGTTAACCCATATCATGTAAGGGACCACAAGTAGTTAGTAATAATGTAATGGGCCCATGGTATTAGTTGGATGGTATGAGGGAACCATGGTAATGATCCATGGTATTGTATGTATGAGGCTTATATAGAGACTAGAGACTCTACATGGAGAGATGTCAAGGAATAGTCAAGGATTATTATATGTACAAGCATATGGCTTGTGGAGTGTTCTCCTTCCTTAAGGAGTGAATGTATGGTGTTGCCCTACCTTAAGGGTTTGATAATAAAGAAGCACCCTTAAGGTAGGGCAACACCATACATTCACTCCTCAAGGAAGGAGAACACTCCACAAGCCATATGCTTGTACATACAATGATCCTTGACTATTCCTTGACATCTCTCCATGTAGAGTCTCTATTCTCTATATAAGCCTCATACATACAATACCACGGATCATTACCATGGTTCCCTCATACCATCCAACTAATACCATGGGCCCATTACATTATTACTAACTACTTGTGGTCCCTTACATGATATGGGTTAACCACCTTATTTATTACTATGGCCCATCCCATTATTACATTATTGCCTTGGGTACCTTCCTTGGTACCCCATATTATCCCCTCTAGGCATATAATAGTTCATTAGTGAGATTTTTGATGTCGTCTCCTCTAGACATATTCCAGAAAATTTCCCAAGCTATGGGGATGGTGTATGTGTGTAGGGCATCTTCTACCAACAATTTGATGAGCCCATGGTGGGCCAGTTGGTTTCGAACCCCTGCATTCAACTTGGTGCCACATTTTATCAAATATTGAAGGAGGAAATATGGGACACTGAGTTTCCTAGCTGCTGGTAGATCCATCCCATATCTCAATTCATGCAATAACCTGAAGTGATACCTATAAACTATACTGAATCTCCCTTCACAAGAGATATGATTCATGATCTGGTAGCTGACTTCACTACATGGAGGAGGTAAGCTTGTCCTTCTGACCCCATTCTTATCCTCTATAAGATGCTCATTAGGTTGAAAAAATGTATTTTTAGCAACCTGCTCGAATGGTTTTTCCTCTTTGCTCCAGGGGAGACCAAGTGGAGGACCTGTGATTATACTAATAAAATTTAGTGTAAGCTCTAGGGTCAGACCCCTGAAACTGACTATAACATGTGTTTTCGAATGGGGTCTTAAGGACATCAAAAATTCTTCAGTCAGCTCCTTGTCATATTCATGAATTCTCTCAGAGAAAGACATCTACTTTGCCCTGGTGAAGAGGGCCACCACCTCAGGGTGCTCATGCAATTTGTTGGAGTTCAAAGGCTCCTTTCTTATAAAACCTCCTGGCATGGTGTTTAGTGGTTTCTGAAAATGCTCAGGTGAGGAAGAAGGCAACAACTTCCAAAACTAGAAATAGAGGGATAGCTGAGTTTTGTTTTTTTCTAAAACTGGAGAGGGAATTTCCCGTGTGCTTCTTTTTCACAACATCAATCTGCAATTTTTCCCTCTCTTCAATCTTTTTTCTACCTGAATTTGCTCCTCAGTTTTTGGAAAAAATCAATACTTTGATAGAATAGAGAGAATATATAAAACAAAGTTTTTTCTTCTCAAAGAGCAATCAGACTTGCAAATTTGTTTCCTTCCCAAGCTTGATTTGCTATGGTTATAGCTCTTTTTTAGGAGAATATGGGAAAGGAATGAAAAAAATAGATTTTTGATTGCAGAGAAGAAAACGGAGAGATTGTGTAGAACACAGAAAAACACAGGAAGACTTTGGAGCTTCTCTTTTCCTTTATTTTTCAACCCAATACTTTACTTTTAACCCACCACCTTGTATAGATATATCATATGCAGAGTGGGTTTCTGAGCCTACCTCATTTCAAGCTCGAATTTTGACAAAAATTCCGACTTTTCTGTTGCAGAGCTGCTCTCTAGCCTTCCTGTAGAAAGCCTCCTGTAGACGGTGTTCTTGCTCGTGTAGAATGCAGTAGTGCTCCTGTAGAGCATGATAGGTGGGAGGGTTTTGAAAAACTGGCAGAAAATGATTGGTTCTCTATTCTGAAGGTGGTAGATGAGTACCGCAGTCGAGAACTCGTCGAAGCAAATGCAAACAAAAGGTGGTGGAGGCTTAGAATGCACTGTACTTAAGATGATGGCATAATCTGCAATGATGGAGTGAGGTGGCCGGATGGGTACGTTATCCCCATGCAGACCGTTGGTCCCACCAGTGTCATTATGGTTTTTCATGTTTCTTGACCACCATCACCTCCCTTATTCCTGTTATATGCTGCCACCACCACCAGTTTTGAGTTTTTTCTTCCCGAGTTGATGGGCCACACGTCCTGACTGTGTATCTGATTTGCGGTTTGAATTGGATGAGGCTCATTTGAACTCCACGAGGGTGTGTTGAACTGAACAAGGGTGGCTAGTTAGCTGGCCACTGATTCCATTTAATTGTGACCATTCCCATAGTTCATGAAGTTTATAAATAATATTCATGCAATCGAAGAATATGTTTAGCCACTTACCTGCTAGTCGTTGTTGTGCTCTGCATGTTTCAAACTTTGGCATTTCATTTCCTCGTTGCTGTCACTACTGGTGCTCTGCATGCTCGACCTTTGGCTCATGTTGGTGATTTTTCGATCAAGCCCTGCTCCTTGCATGTGGCATACATCTTGGTTGCACTGACCCTGTCTCTGGGATTTGTTTTTCAAAGGGATCAACTGCTACAGGAATCGTATAGGATTTCCTATAGTTGCTTCTCCTTCTGAAATTTCAGGCTGATGCTTGAGAAAGGGATAAAAAGGATGTTGAAGAAGGTTCTGAATGAAAGGAATAACAGTTGAGAGGCATCAAGTAATAATAAGCAAAAAAAGTTGCTGCTTTATTTGTCATCATCTCCTTGTGCTTACAAAATGAAAGAAACAAAATTCCTGTATTTGTCTATGCAAGGAAAGAAAAAGCGAGTGGAAATGTGGGTGTGCAGGGATGGAATGAAGAGTTAGGGAGATGGATGGTGGCAGGGAGGTTCACTGGCCTTCTAGACAAATCTCCAGCCCTCAGGTTCTTCTCTGAATTTGATTTTGGGCTTTCTGTAGTTTCTACAGGAGCCTATAGGGTGCAAAAGTTTTAGAACAAATGATACCAAGGCTTGGGAAAGGATAACAACGATGTGGGGATGGACTATGAAGGGTGTATGCATCCTGGCCATCTCTTTTTCTCTTGTGTGACCCTCCTGCAACCTGTAATTCATTCAAAATAAGTTAGTTTTTTTTCTCTTTTTTCTCTTTTTCTCTTTTTTTTTTATGAGATAATTGAGGCACCTCCAAGAGGTTTTCACCCTCACTGCTTGCCCTTGGTGCCTCCAAGATGTCTTCACCCAGAGATCTTTTATTACTTTTGTTTTTTTGTTTTTTTGTTTTTTTGTTTTTTTCTCTCTCTCTTTTTCTTTTTTTTTTTGTTTGCTCAGGGTGTGGGTGGAGTGGAGACAGGGACCTGCTCCACTACCAACACTGTTTTACCCACATTCTCAATGAATCCCTGCTTGGAAAGGGACTTCCTATAGATCTTCAACCTATGCCCATTAACGAGCATGGGGATGGCTTCTTCATCAATGGTCCAGATTATGACTGAACCACTGTCATTGCATTGTTCCACTGTGTATGGGCCCAACCATCTTGTCCTCAGTTTTCCCTTGAAATCTTTATATCTCGAATCATATAGCAATGTCCAATCTCCTTGCTGGAAACGCTTTCCTTTGAGGTGTCTGTCAAGCCATATTTTTCTTTGAAGTTGGACTACCTCTGAGTGGAGTAGGGCCTGCATTCTCTGTTCATCCAATCCATTTAGTTGAATCAATCTTTCCTTTTGTGCATGGTTGAGATCTAGGTCCAGCTGAGCTGCCATCCTTAGTGTGTTATATTCAAATTCTATTGACAGCAGAGCCTTCTTCCCATAGACCCTGTGGTGGTTTTCCAGGTGGTGTTATAGGCCCAAGTGGCCTCAACCAATCGATCTGCCCAATCTTTTCTACTGCTTCTCACTACCTTAGTCAAAATCTCTTCCAAAGCTTTGTTAATGACTTCCACCTGTCCATTTTCTTGTGGATGATAAGGGGTGGAAGTTTTGTGCTTAATCTTGTGGCGTGTGAGTAGGTCTTCAACCAAATTGGAGGTAAACTGACTTCCTTAATCTGTGACTAGCTCTCTTGGATAGCCAAACTTGTAGAAGATATTTTCCCTCAAAAACTCAGCTACTTTTTCTTCTGTTGCTGCCTTGATCATCTTGGTTTCTACCCATTTTTTCAGATAATCAGTACACACAATGATGTAAGATTTTTATTTTGAAGGAGGGTTGATCGGACCCACAAAGTCCATGCCCCACTTCTCAAATGGCTCAAAAGTCACTTGAGGTTACAAGGGCATCTCATTCCTTAGAGTAGGTTTCCCCGTCCTTTGACATCAGTTACATTGGATGATATATCTCTTGACATCTTGATGAAGAGTGGGCCAATAGTAACTTGCATGCAAAATTTTGAAGGCAGGGCTTTTTGCTGCAAAGTGGCCCCCACAGGGCCCATCATGACAGGTTAGGAGGATGTCAAAAACTTCCTCCTCCCTAACACATCACCTCAAAATCTGATCTAGGCAAAGTTTAAAAATATTTCCTCCAATCCAGGTGAATGGGGCACTTTTCCTCACGATCTTGCTCTTTTCTTTTGAGGACAGGCGTGGTGGAAACTGTGCTTAAACCAAATAATTTGCTATATCAGCAAACCGAGGAGAGCATACTAAAATAGAAAATAGGTGTTCATTCGGCATTTGATCATCAACCATTCCTTCTTCACCTACAGGCAGATCTAGTCTAGATAAAAAATCAGCAACAATATTTTCCCTACCCGGCTTATCAACAATGGTCAAATCAAATTGCTGCAATAAAAGTAACCATCTAATGATACGAGCATTTACATCTGGTTTATTCATCAAATACCTAATTGCAGCATGCTCACTGTGTACGAATGTTTGATAGCTGGTGATGTAGTGTCTGAACTTATTTAGGGAATGGACTACAGCTAGGAGCTCCTTTTCGGTTACAATGTAGTTTAGTTCGGCCTTGGACAGGTTTTTACTGAAAAAATATATGGCATAAGGCAACTTCTCCTCAACCTGCCCTAAGGCTGCTCCTATCACTTTGTTCGAGGCATCTGTGTGAATGTGGAAAGGTAGGGCCCAGTTTGGACCTCTCAAAATTGGGGCAGTTACCAGCTTACCTTTCAATGCATCCAGAGCTTCTTGACAGTTGTCAGTCCATATGAACTCAACATCTTTTCCCAAAAGACCAAATAATGGAGAGGCTAGCTTACTAAAATCCTTGATGAATCTTCTATAATACACTACTAGGCCTAGGAAACTCTGAACATCTCTTACCTTTTGAGGAGGTGGAACCCTTTGAATGATAGAAAACTTGTTGGGATCCACCTATAATCCTTGCTGAGAAATTGTATGACGTAGCACGGTCCCTTCAGTCATCAAGAATTCGCATTTTCAGGACTGAGGGACAGGTTCATTTCAATACACTTGGTTAAAACTTTTCCCAGGTTAGTTAAAGCTCCCTAGAAGTTAAAACCATAAGGGGTAAAATCGTCCATATAGATTTCCACTAAATCATGAACCAGTTCAACAAATATGCTCAGTACTGCTCTCTGGAAGGTGGCAGGAGCATTGCACAACCTAAAGGGAAGGACCCGATAGGAAAAAGTACCCCAAGGGCAAGTGAAAGTGGTCTTATCTTGGTCTTCCGGGGATCTGGTTGTACACGCTAAACCCATCTAGGAAGGAGAAGAACTTCTTCCTTGCCAGGCCATCTAACACTTGATCTATGAAAGGCAAAGGGAAATGTTCCTTCTTAGTGGCCTTGTTTAGTTCTTGATAATCTACACAGATTCTCCAGTTCCCATTTTTCTTTGGCACTAGCACCAAAGGAGAAATCCATTCACTGTCAGAGATTGGATAGATGAATCCTGCATTCAACAATTTTTGCAATTCTTCTTTGACAATGTCCTTAAGGGCTGGATTCATCCTCCTTTGAGGCTGCCTGACTGGCTTACAATCTTCTTTAATGTAAATGTGATGAGTACAAACTGAAGGGTGGAATCCCTTCATCTCCTTATAGCTCCAAACAAAAGCATCCAAGTGACTGTTCAACAAGCTACATAGTTCTTTCTCCTGAGAGGTGGATAGGGATGAGTTGATCTTCAAGGTTTTTTCTCAGCCGAATTGCACATTCTTAACTCAGGGAGAGGTTAGATCAGCCATACAGAGATCAACTAAAGGATTGGCTTGGGTTTCTTCCACCAGCTCTTCTAATGGCAACACACTAGGGGTGGATTCTGAATCAAGTTTTTAATAAGATCATCCTCGGTTTGTGGACCCCCCATGGTAGCCTCTATTGTACACAATGGTGCAAAATAGACTTCATCCTCATATTCCTCCTACAACCAGAGAGGTGAATCATGTTCTAGCAGAGGTTGGGAAGGAGGATAGAGGACTAGCTATTTGGACATATGCCCATTCTTGATTGTCATGTTCCCAGCTCGACAACTGATGTAGGCATCTCTAGTAGCCAACCAAGGTCTTCCTAGGATGAGAGGATACCCAGTGAGCTTTGCCTTTGGTTGGAGAACCAGGAAATTAGTAGGGTACTCCCAGGAATCAATAGAGACTAGTACATCTTCCATAAGCCCCTCAGGGGTCACGGTGGAGCGGTTTGCTAACTACAGTATTGTTGATGTCTTTCTCAGGGAACCCTGAAGGTTGAGTTTGAGCATAGTGTCCCTGTTCATCACATTAATGGCAGCCCCCAGATCAATGAAGGTATGGGGGATTATGGTGCCATTGATGTGGACATTGACTACAGGACTCCCAGGGTCTAGATATTTCAGACAAATCACCTGCCCCAACATCAGGTTGGACAGTTGTCCTATGACATTGATAGTTGGGGCATCTCTCTTGCACCTACCTGGGTGCCTAAAGTACTTCTCCTCGATCATCTTTTTGTATATAGGCACATCCTTTATGGCTTGGAGAAGCGGTATATTTACACATAATTGTTTCAATTCTACAAGAAGTTCAGTTTCTTCTGGGGTCGGTTGTGTGGCTCCAATTAGTCTTTCAGGAAGGATTGGAATGACTTTTGGTTCCCTTTCCTATTTTTCATCCTCATCCTTCTTAGGAGGAGGTTGGCTATTTGGGAGAAACTTCCCAGATCGTAGGTTAATCTCTTGAATCTGCACAGCATAGGTCAGGCATTGTTATAGACATATTTGGGCACTTCAACCCCAATCATATATGTCGATAAACTAAGGGATATTTAACCCCTAAAAGTGTTGTTTCATACCCTAAAGGACCATGGTTAACTAATTACATCATTTCCCAGAAATTCCACCTGAAAAACCACTCAGAACTGGCCAAAACTAGACCATATTGACTACTCCATGGTCAGGGTGTGATGCATCTCACCTGCTACACATGGGAAGTATGATGCATACTGGAAAGGCCTTCTGTAGGGTACGATGAGTGAGAATAGGCAAATGGTAGAGACAGTTTTCTAAGTGGATGATCAAGGAATCTTCTAGAAACTTCTCATATGGTACTTGCCTCCCAGAATTCGCCTAGGGATGAGTAAGAGATCAATGAAATCTCCAAGTGGAACCAAGAAATATTAGTGAAACGACACTAATCAAAAACCCAGAAGTTGACTCACCCCCCTGCAAATATCTATATATGGATCCCTCATCACAGAGATCGAGAGGCTGGAATTTTGTATTTTGTAAGGAAGTGCTGTTGGTTTCTCTTTGAGACATTGTATTGTTGGGTGATCTAGCTTTTCATGAGGTGAAGGCAGCTTTCATGCAGGGAGGATGGCGTTGGATCAGACAGCTGTGTTGTAATCCTCTCTTTTACTTCTATCAATAAAGTTATTTGAGTTTTCCTCCATATACTTAGGTATTTCTGAATCTTGTATTTGTGTATGCATTTGTATGGTTAATGTAAATCTGATTCTACATTATTTATGGTGTTATAGATCTCTATGCTTTTATGGTATTTTGCTTCTTTGCCTCTATAGGTTTTCTTTGAAGTGGGACAAGTGAGAAAGGAGTGGCGAAGCTCTATCAAAGGAGAGAGGAAACAAGCAAGGAGCCAAGAGAAAGACTGAGGTTGGTGCTCTTTGCTTCTCTCTTATCTATCTCCCATAAAAGAAAACACAAGTTACTTTGAATTTTTTGTTTCTAAGATAGCTACCCATCTTAGTGGGACTAGCAGATCTAAATAGACACTAGTTTTCCCAGAAACAAAATGGTGACTCCACTAGGGAGCGAATAGTTTGTTTGTTTGTTATTGTTGTTTGCTTTATAAACTACAAATGGAGCCTGAAGTTAAGCCAGCTAGCCTTCGAACTGCTTTTGCTATGTAACTGCAAAATAGATCAATGCTGCTTCAGTCAATCTCCAGGTTGTTTTATGAACTGAACATCTGACTTGCAAACATCCTAAGTGCCCTAATGGTATCTCAATAACCTCATAATATCATACCCCAATACTTTGTGTTTACTGTCCATCATAAGCTCAGCCTATATCACTGAACTTAGCTGCAAATTGTGAGTGAAAACCAAGTTCAGTCTCGTCCCTGGACCATTGCACTGTCTCTCATTAGCAGTCTGGATGCATCACACCTCCCATGTGTTGCAGGTGAGATGCATCCCTGTTTCGCTTAAGGAAAAGTGTGATGATTGAATGAGACTATTTCTCTCTCCAGATTTTTGTTTTTTCTTCATTGTTTTCAGCTCTATTCAATAGTGTTGCTGCTTATGATCAGTATATCATTGTTGAAGCCTTCTTCCTATACATTATTCAGCCTCCATTAATAAGTAATTGTAAATGTTTTTTATGTATTTTTCATCATTTACAGTCCTCCTTTGCAAAAAGTAGCTTAATCGAACTATCGTCTTTTAATTCGAAAGTGTCGTAACTGTCATTTTGAGTCAAGAAAAAGAGTGTCATAAAGTCTTCCTCTTTTAGATAGTCAATTATACTTTTTCATTGTATTTGATTTGAATTGTCAATATTTGAAGTGTCAAAAGCAGTTTCCAATTCGAAATTGAGAGTGTTTTCTTAGTCTTGCTTTCGTCTTTTGAAAAGAAATTGTTGAAGTGTTGCTTTGAAGAAAAGTAGTTCAGATCTGTACTTAGTTTTCTTTTTGGCATTCTCACATTAAGGAAACGGAAAAAAAAAATACATGCATGTGCATTTGCATTTAGATTGCATGTGGAAATTGATTTAGGAAAACTGCATTTAGTGTGTGCTCTCTACTCTATGTTGAAAGGATCGTACTCTTCTTTCCTTAGTAGCTAGGATTTTCATTGCTAAAAGAAAATAAATGACTGTTTATCATTTTAGATTGCATATTTAGGAATTGTACATCTACATCACGTGGTGAACCTTGAAAGGCAAACTTCTTAAGAAAGATCAACTATAAAATAAACCTCAATGAACATAAAAACGCTTTGGAACCTAATACACAACATCTAGCAGTCTAGGCTAGAGACGTATTCCGGCATCATAAATATTGGTAACTATCGTTTTCATCGTAGGTTGGGTGATTCCTCCTCTTTGATACGACAAGTGCTAGTACGGACTTGTGCTCCCACATACCATCGAGTATATATTAGGAGACCACGATAGGATGATATCCTTTATCCTTAGGAAGCCATGTCTGCTGCCCTATCTATTGCAATGCACTGAACACAACATTTGGGAAGATTGACTGCCGTACGTAAAGTCCTTGTTAATTTCTCTTTAATTTACCACCAAGGTGTATATTGCAGTTTTGTGATTGGTTTGGTAATCCCTCTATCAAGATTTTGAGAGTAGTCACTTTCGTTCCTTTTCGACTCCTTAAAAGAAAAGGTCCATCTGAGAACTTGTCACTTCAGGCTCATTAAAAAGAGTCACCTTTAGCTTTTTCTCAACTCTTAAAAATTGAAAAAGCAAGTTTTTTCAAAGCATCATCAAATTCATTTAATTCTGAATAAAATCCCTGTTCCTTCGTTGATCGAGATAATGGATTCCACCAATCAAGGATTTCCCCTTGGGGGAAATCGTAGTCCTTTCTCCTCTTGGGGAGATATTGGTGCTCCTTATATGGCTACATTGTCCCTTCCAGGACTAACAATTGGCCTACAAGTCTAGCTATTCTCGACCTTTGTCCTTCAATACACTGTAATTCCTCAGCAATCAAATCAGCAACCAGATGATACTGGAGTTGCTCCCCCACCTTCTACTTCGTTTGTTTCTCCCTCTCCTTCTTCCTCTTCACTTGGTGAAACTAGTGATACTAAAAACCAAGTAGCTAAGAAGAAGAAGAAGAAGCCAACTGCACAAGGGGGCAACCATGCATCGTCCGATGAAAATCCACACACTGCACCTTCCAAACCCAAAACTCCATGTGTCATTTGCAAAGGAAACAACTATCATCGAGATTTTCCTTGCATCTCGCGGATCTTGAGATACTGGTCTCCCCGCTTGCACAATCCAGTGTCTTCAACCTTTGTCAATCATGTTGAGAGTACACCATCAACTAGTGAAAATGAAGTCAATGGACAAAAAGGAAGATATAAATTTCCTTGTAGGTTGTGTGAAGGTGATCATGCCCTCCATTGTTGTCCTTTTCTGGATGAAGCTAAGAGAGTCTTTGAAAATCGTCCTGCTTCACCATAGCGACTTCCACCTAGATACAAGAAACTCTTGCCAAGTCCATTGCTAGTTGAAAATATGACTGACATACCTCTATTGTTGATCGAAGTGCGTATCACTGAAGATAAACCATCTGATTCCACATCGGACCAAAGGCAACAGATCAAGACTGCAGTCGACCTAGTCTTGTCCTCAGAAGGTCCACTTTCAGATGATATGGTCTCCAAAGAGAATGAGAACAACACCGTTCAAATTATTTTTGTTAACACAGAGTCTGATGAACATGGGGGCAATCTACCCATTCCTTTACCACGGGAGGGAAGTTCCCCATTTCAAGAGATTCATCCAGCCGTTTATTCAGTCCCTCCTCCAAGTAATCTAGTCATTTCCTTTGATTGGAATCTACTAGCAGGACCCTGCCTTCCATCTAATGTGCAGTTCAGAATCATAGTACAAGTTTATAGAATGCTCATGGTTGGCACTATCATAGATGAAGGGGCTTCTGTGAGTATCCTTTCCTCAACTTCTTGGAAAGCGCTTGGTTCGCCATCGCTTCTGCCTGAGATTCTAAATTTGTCAAGCTTCAATAAAGGAACCAGTCGACCGTTAGGGATCCTTCCAAATTTTCCTATAACTTTGGAAAGGAAAACCATTCATTTGAACGTGATGGTAGTCCAAGGGCCACTAGATTACAATCTACTCCTTGGGTGTGACTACATTTACAACATGGGAGCTATTGTTTCCTCACTCTTTCGAGTGATGTGTTTCCCGTATGAAGGCAGAATGGTACAACTTGTTGGCCAGCTTTCATTCCTCGGTTCAAACACGGCTACGAGTCAAGCACCATACCTAAATGGTCTCTTTACACAAGGAATGTCTCATCAACATCTAGTTCATCCACCTAATGACTACAAGTGATTTGGTGAATGTAACGAAACCCAGGGAGCATGCACCCTCGTCTGCTTTGGCAGGCGAACTCATATGAAAAGATAGATTTCCTCGTAGAATATATGATTGGACTGAAACACCATTTCTATGTAGGATATGGGAACAGTCCGAAACAGGATCTCCTTGTCGTAGGTTATATGATTAGTCTGAAACACCATTTCCATATAGGGTATGGGATTAGTCTGAAAGAGGATCTCCTCGAAGGTTATGCGAATGGTCCAAAAAACCATTTCCTTTCAAGATATGTGATTGGAAGTGCCAACCCATGCCATTCACCTTTGTCCATTTTAATGGACAAAGCGAAGGAAGAGTTTTATCTGCTCTGCGGACGAAACAATCCCGCTTTAATGCAAGGACTTCCATATGGTAACCTGGAAACTCTATTTTTCTTTATACCTGGGGGCATGTAAGCTTTTTTTACGCAAGTGAAAAGCGACCAGCATAACTCTAACCCTCGTAGTATTTTACTAACTTCAACTGCTTAGGTTAGGTGATTGGTCTGATCCACTAGTCACCTTTGTCAGTAGCCCCGACAAAGAAAAGGAAACGCTTTTTCTAAACTATCCTACCTAACCTCAGTAGTTCATTAACTCTTAGTTTAGTAGTTGGTCATTCCTAGCCTGCATACAAAAGGTGCTGAGCAAAGTTTCGCATGGGGCAAACTCATTAAAAAATGAACCTAATAATAAGAGACATCCTTAAAGATGACTAGAACGAGCAATGTTTCTGCAAAGTTCAAGCTCGTTAAAAAATAAACCTATCACTGAGCACATGTTGGCAGAAGGTTCAAGCTCATTAAAAAATAAACCCGCCTTCAGTAAATGACCTTTGTGATTTCCTTGTTATTAGCCTTTTGAGCCTTGGTTGTGTTCTTCCATCACCTCCATTCTTTTGGCTGATCATATGCTTCCACTTTATTGTTTACGCTTTTGAGGAACAGCTGCGACAAGTGATTCTATTAGCCACTCTCTTCACTGCCATGTTTTGAGAAGTTCCAAACTTACCTGGAACCAGTTTCTACCCAAAAACATCACTCGTTCCTCAAAAAACCGAGTCTCCTTTAAACCCTTTTCAGACTCTTTAAATATGAAAAGATTAATGAGCATTCCAACTCATTAAAGTGTTTGGAAATAACAAGTCTACTTTAAACTCTTTCCAAACTCGCTAAATATGAAAAGATTGTCAAGCAATTGGCCTCTCCAGCTTGCTAAAGTGATTCAAAGTGCCATCCCTCCTGTATTTTAATCTTTTTGGACCTGAGGGATTATCCGACAAAAATATTGAGTGCTTGTCTTTTTCGGCTCGCTAAAGTGATCGAAAAAGTCATCCCTTTTGTATTATTTTACTCTTTTTCGGACTCAAGGGATTATGGTACGAAAAAGAACTGCTGGAGTTTCCCTTTTGTCCCTTTTCAAACTCTCTAAACATGAAAAGGACCGAGTTATCCTTGTCGTTAAACTCATTAAAACAATAGCGACAAACTTGTCCATCTAGACAAGAATGAGTTTCACTGTCACTAGGCTCGCTAAAACATAGCGATAGGTTTGCCCAAATGGAAAATTATAGAACAAGCATATGTTATCCTCCTTAAGCTTGACAAAAATAAAGAGGTACTAGTCAACAATGACTGGGGAAAAAGGGAAGAAAACATGAAGAACTCATTGGTAGCGGGTCTCTCTTGAACATGACACTTTCACTCCATCACCATGATTGAGTCGGGTTGGGTTATTCCATTCACCATTCATATCTCCATTGGTCCTCCGTACCATCCAATTTTGGGGTTAATGCTACCAATCCATTTCAGTGTCGCCGATATGTTCAAGAGAAGTCATTGAAAGAATCCACCACCCAGTTAACATCTCATCTGCTACAATACCTTCACCCTCCATTTTTCATGACCGCCATTCCTGAACCTTGTATCATCAGATCGTTTCCACCTCCAGAAAATCATTTGCTTCATTTCATGTCGTAGAAGTGGGATACATTAAGGCCCTCCTACGATGAGTCACTTCTTGTCAACATCAGCTCATTATCCAATAAGTTGACTTAGGAACAACCCTTTCAGTACTTTGAAGCTTACATGCCTCAATGGCAAGTTTCTCACTTCCGAAAACAGTTTTACATCAATGGACTTCGACCGAAAGATTTTGCGTGGTGTTCAACATCGACTCATATATTCACACCACGTGAATTGTACTGTAGTACCTTGAGGGTCATTATCATTATCAATGATTCCTCTCATGCCTATTAATAGCTTACATCATTGCCTGGTAATTAGGCGATGTCTTTCCATGTTAGACTCCAGAACATATTTTCACATGGATCGACTTGTACATCAGACGAAGATTGAATGAGTTTGAAATTACTTAATCTAGTTTCATCCATCTAGGCTGCGATATATTCAAGAAAATAAAGACATCAAATGTACTCCATAGCTACATAGATGATCATTCAAACTAAGCATGATAGCTCTACAAGAATCACTAGTCTACAACAACAGACGATTGTCTGTCCTATGTATATGAAAATGAATTTATAGAGCTGAGCATGGGAATGCTCGTCTCAGCTAGATCATGAAAATAATATGAAGATAATGTATTGTACTGTATCTTATTACAGGTCACCTTCCAGTTTGAAAAACCTCGGATCCTCATAATAAAGCATTTCACCCGACATCAGAAGATTTATGACCTCATGATTTACGGGGCAACTGTTATAGACATATTTGAGCACTTCAATCCCAATCATATATGTCAATAAACCCAGGGCTATTTAATCCTAAAAGTGTTGTTTCATACCCTAAAGGATCATGGTCAACTGATTACATTATTTCCCAGAAGTTCCACCTGAAAAACCACTCAGAACTAGCCAAAACTGGACCATACTGATTGCTCCATGGTCAGGGTGCGATGCATCTCACCCGCTACACATAGGAAGTGTGATGCATACTGAAAAGGCCTTCTATAGGGTACGATGAGCAAGAATAGACAAATGGAAGAGACATTTTGCTAGGTGGATGATAAAGGAATCTTCTAGAAACTTCTCATATGACACTTGCCTCTCAGAATTTTCCAAGGGATGAGTAAGAGATCAATGAAATCTCCAAGTGGAACCACGAACTATCAGTGAAATGAAACTAATCAAAAACTCAGAACATAACTCACCCCCCATGCAAATATCTATATACGGATCCCTCATCACAGAGATCGAGAGGCTGGAATTTTGTATTTTGTAAGGAAGTGTTGTTGGTTTCTCTTTGAGACATTGCATTTTTGGGTGATCTAGCTTTTCATGAGGTGAAGAGGGCTTTCATGTTGGGAGGATGGCGTTGGATGAGACAGCTGGGTTGTAATCCTCTCTTCTACTTCTATCAATAAAGTTATTTGAGTTTTCCTCCATATACTTGCGTATTTCTGAATCTTGTATTTGTGTATGCATTTGTATGGTTAATGTACATCTGATTCTACATTGTTTATGGTGTTATAGATCTCTATGCTTTGATAGTATTTTGTTTCTTTGCCTCTACAGGTGTTCTTTGAAGCGGGACAAGTGAGAAAGGAGTGGTGAAGCTCTATCAAAGGAGAAAGTAAACAAGTAAGGAGCCAAGTGAAAGACTGAGGTTGGTGCTCTCTGCTTCTCTCTTATCTATCTCCCATAAAGGAAAACACAAGTTACTTTGAATTGTTTGTTTCTAAGATAGCTACCTGTCTTAGTGGGACTAGCAAATCTGAATAGACAATATTTTTCCTGGAAACATGCATGATGTTTCTCCATTATATACCTAATGGGCCTATCTGTCCTTAGGGTTCGGGTTTGATTGAGTAGGTATTTGGGGTGGTCTTGGTGGATCAGGAGGTAACGGTTGTGGTTGAGTAGGTGGTGGAGGCAAAAGAGTGGGAGGAGAGTTATACTGAGGCCTCCAACCCTGATGAGGTGCATTCCACTAAGGTTGTGGCTGAGCATAAGACTGAAACAAGTGAGCAACTGTCTAAGCCTAGTATTGAGGAGGATACAACCAAGGAGGGGGTGTGGACCAAGAAGGATGAGCAGGGGGACCCAAAGAAGGCATGGAAGTGGCTTGATTGGGGTTGTAATAGTTCTGGGATGTCCCTTACATTCCCTTCTGGTAAGATCTGGGTCCATGTGGCCTCCTTTGGTTCATGAAATAGAGTGGTTCAGTGGCTCCTTCAGCCCCCTGATATGCAGCTTTGATTCTGGGCAAGGAAGGGCACTGATTCATAGGATGGTCCTCTTCACAGACTAAACACACTTCTATACAGTGTAATGGATATTCATTCCTAGGACGCTTTCTAGTGCACCTGGGATAGAAGATGGCCAATCCCCTCTCGGCTTCCTCTTGTTTCCTTTTGATATGCAAGGTATCCCTTTGCATGGCAAGAGCCTACCTCACCTCGGAAATCTTCCAACCAATTCTCAAGTTCATTTCTAAGGGATGAACTAGAGGAGGATGTATTGGCTAAAGGTTGACTTCCCCTACCTCTCTTTCTAGCTGACCTAGAATGGTTTCTAAACACAGTCTTTATGTCATCATAAGGTAGTTAATAGATGTCTCCCCAAGCCAGCAAATGGAGGGTATCTAGAAGGTCTTCAGGGACTCCTCTAAGTAGAACCAACTTCAGAGATTCAGGGTCAATTGTGCACTTGGCCCTTTTATAATTGAGTTGAAACCTTTCTTCATAGTCTTCTAAAGATTCATCACTTCCCATGGTCATTCAGAAGATTTCTTCCTTGGTATCCTTTAACCTACAGTAGTTATGGTATTTGTTGTTAAAGGCTTGCTGCATCTGAGCCCAAGTTGTCATAGTGTTTCCTAGTAACCCCATGAACCAATGCAAGGATGCATCCTTGAGGGTGGAAGGAAACAGTTTCAATTTCTGCTCATCTTCTGCATAGTCATAGGTTCGACAGAGAATAACAAATTCTAACAAGAAGGTATTAGGATATTCAGTAGTCAATCCATAGAAGTGAGGTAAGGCTGAAGGGCTTATGTTTTTCATTTTTGTGTCCCCATTGGTCTCTTGGATAGCAAAGGCACCTTCTATTCTTTCCCCATTTCCTCCAACATTTCTGTTTTTAGCCATGGTCTCAGGAGGAATGGTTTCTTGCTCTTCTTCTGTTATAGGATCTTCGTATATCTCTGGACATTCACCTATAGGTTCTTCTAGATCACTGCCACCAAAGAAGAGAGAAGGGTGACTCAATGATGTGGTGGGGGTGTTGGGTAGGAATTTTCCTGAATTGTCTCTGTTCCTATGAGGCATGAAAGGAAATCTATTTTTGGGTGATTTTGTTTTTTCTACTTGTACCTACAAAACTGAAATGGATTGAACACAAATTGCAACTAACTGAAATGAACTTGTTGAATTGAAATTGCAAAATTGAGATGAAAGTAGGAAATGACTAATCTACTGAAATGGAAATTGCAGAATTGAAATGAAAGTAGGAAATGTCTAGTCTACGCTTGTTGAAATGAAAATTGCAAAATTGAAATGAAAGCAGGAAATGTCTAGTTTATGCTTGCTGAAATGAAATTGCAGAATTGAAATGAAAGTAGGAAATGTCTGGCCTATGCTTGCTAAAATGAAATTGCAGAATTGAAATGAAAGTAGAAAATGTCTAGTCTATGCTTGCTTAAATGAAATTGCAAAATTAAAATGAAACAACTACTCTACTTTCGCTGAAATAAACTACTTAGCATAATTTTGTAGTGTAAAATAGAAGAAAAGAAGTAATCACAAAATACTCTGACGTTTCCTCGGCAATGGCGCCAAAAAGAGTGGTGAGCTCCAGTATTGCAGCAATAATGCTGCAGCTCCTGGAGCTTCCTTCTTTACTTTTATCAACCCGGTAGTTCTTAACAAACTTGGAAGTGATGGTGCTGTATGCACAAGTACTAGTTCTTACTGCAGGCTGTCACTTGATTAGCTGGCACAAGTTTGCTAGGAGCTTAAGCCAACTTCTATGAGTTCTTAGAAGAATCTTTTATTGTGATGGAAGAAAGCTAACCCTATAGAGGTTATTATACTTGCAGAAAGAGAAGGAAAACTAAAATGAAACACAAACCCTAGTTGTGCAATAAAAGAGATGGAAACCACTGAAATGGGTGCCATTAACTTATAAATAGGTAAATTGCATTTATTCAAGATACTTCTGAAGAGATATGGGAAGAAATCATCTTCTTGTACTTTTGAGTATTTTTATGTGGAATTATTATGCTTATGGTTTGACTAGTTGTGATTGTGCACAGGTGTGGTGGCCAAGGAAGATGGAGTTGACTTTTGCAGATAGTGAGGAAGGTGTGGAGAGGTCCTAAGAAGTCCCTAGTACCTTTCTGGATCCTTCCTTTGAGATCAAACTTTGAAAAATCACTCGCATGAACTTCTACAGGAGGTTGCAGGGGATCTACATGAGGATCTATATGAGGAGGCCGAAAGTGGTTTTTTGGAGGTTTGAAGGTGGAGGAATGATAGGAAAAGGGAAATGAAGGCTAGATGAAGGTGTTGAGGGGTCTAGGACTCTGCCAATGAAGATCAGGAATGAATGAGATGGTTGGATTTGTTTAAAAGGCAAGAAAGCAACTTTATGGAAAAATGCAAGAATTAGGGCAGATTGGCAAAATATGGTGACAGAGTGGGGAAAACTTTGAGAGATTAACTGGTACAGGCTATGTTATGGAGGAATAATAATTTGGGACGTTCTACAAGTGAGTTTCACACTTACTTCTCAAAACTGACCCTAGCAAGAAACGAAAAACAGAGTTTTGTCTATTTTAACCTAAACTCTGACCTAAAACCATAAAAGTGTTGGAAGAAACTTTATGAACAGAAAAATATGCGAGAAAACCATGGTAAATGAGCATGAAATGATCTAATCATGTGAATCCAAACTAATATCAACTTCTCCAACTTGAAATATCACACTAGCAATTGAATGAAGGGCAAAAACTGTGTTTTTGGTGGCAGTAGTAGTGTCTTGACCTCAAATCATGGTCCCAAGGAGGGAGAAAGGAGATCAAGACCTGCTAGTAGCCTTTTTGGATCTTTTTCTGTTATTGCAGCAAATTACATAAGCAAATTGAAGCAAGAACAATTATTCTAACCATCAAAAGCAACCTAATTTAGCAAAGCAAGATTTAACCTAAACAACAGAAATTATCTTATGACTGCAAGAAAAAGCATATAAATACACAAAGGAGGTGCTAGGCACTTGGGTTGGGCCCTAACCCAAGAGCTTCAGCCCCCTAGGAAAGATTAGTGCTGGTTCAAAACTGAATTCATCTTCATTGATAAAAAAAAATAAAAGCAGTTACATCACAAAACTGTCTTCAAAAAGAGCTCAAAAATGAGCTAAGTACAAGGCTGCACAACAGTGCGAAAATATACTATGAAATGGCTAACCTATTGAGGCTTGAAGCCTTCTTATTTATACTAGTGGGGACTCCCAACAGTCCTCCTAAACTTAAGGAACTCGGTTGCCTAAAACTAAAGATAACAGCAGCCCTACTTAACTTGCTCGGCTGCCCCTAGGAATCATCATTGTGGGCCTTTGTACTCTGAGCTGCTGATGGATAACTCAAGGAAGGGATCGTTAATGAAGGAGACACCCTTATTATAAGTCCTCAACCCTGTTTCCTCGAGTTTGGCTGCCATTTTTCTCATAGATGCCTGATCCTTGTCCAAAATTGTCCAAAAACTTTGCAATAAACACTCATTAGACTATGTGGCAAAGTGATTATCCCCATTCACTCTATTGACATAAATATATTAAAAAACATGCATAAAAATATTGAGAATGGTGGATTAAATGCAAATAATAGGCATAATGAGCCCATATTATTACCCATTTCTGGGGCTCATCACACTTGCTCAACTACCTTCTAGTCCTCATGATTTGGTTGTTTTCACTCTGTGTCGATGGAGGAATATTCAAATGGAGGGGTAGTAAATGAGGAGGATTTACCTCCTATAATTCCTCTCCCTTGTCCCATTCATGTTTTAACCAAGGTATTTACCAAAATTCCTTGCTTTTATCCTTTAATCATGCATTAAATGAACATTAGACCACAAAGCAAAATATCCAACTCTAACTCATCTCATAAAAAAAATATAATCAAAAGTATGCAATAAGTTGTGAGAATAGTTGGTTTAGCTAAGCTAGGAGGTGAATTAAGGCCCATATAATTACCCAATGATGAGGTTCATCATCACCCCTCTACTTAAAGTGTTGCTCATCCTCTGAGCAACTTAGTCAATGTCCATGTCCTTCATGGGTCTAGTAGACTCTCTAAAATCCCATGCCTCTGTTGTGGTCTCACTTCTTGTTCATAGAAGTCTGCTTTCTTTTCTATCTCTTTCCACTGCCTCTTTTCCTCTTCTTCTTTTCTCCCTTCTATCATACCTAGGAGTAGTGGTGGACTAGGTTTTAGGCCTATTCAATTGACCTTCAACCTTTGCACTGATTGCTTATACATAGGTGTCTTGTTGAGTGCCTCTCTCAACCTTTGAGGGGAGTGTTATTCTTTGATCTTCAAGCTATGTGGCAGTGTGTTCCATCTCCTTTGGCATGCATGTATACTGTCATCTCCTAGTAGCCTAAATATATCTTCAAAATGTGAAATTGCTTTCTCTTAGGCAGCAAGATATCTAGGTGCCAGCGAAGGATCATTTGCAATTAGATTATGGGTGTTGATTATGCCATGGGATTTGATTGTTCAACTCTAATGTAAAGAGGTTCATTTTGATCTCATGCCAATATTCTTGTCATCTCTGTATCCCTTGACTCCTCATGATTCATCCATGATGCCAAAGCCATTAATTGTAGATCTCCTGGCTTGGCATTAGGGTCCCAAACATTCATGTCTGTGAGGGCCATGTTGTGCAAGTAAAACTCAACCATTTTGGCCCTATCCTCTAGTGTACTTTGATCACAAAGATCAATAAACTGTCTGTAGTCCTAAAATGGCATGGTGCCCCTTTGTGCTAGTATTTTAACCTAAAATTGTAGCCATTTTTCTTTGAGGTAAAGAGCATAGGATTTAGCTCGCATCCTACACTAGATGGCCTCCAAGGAGAGGCTGGCCATACATGCTAGTTGGTTCTCCCTTTCCTGCAGATGTCCCCTCAGCTATGCATTTTCCGTCTCCAGTTGATCTCTCATTATTGCTTCTCTGTCCCTTAATCCACTTAGCTCTTTTCCCATTTCTTTGAGCTTCTCTTCCATGTATCCAATGTCTTCCACCCCTTTTGACTTGGCCATTTTTATCCATCAGTGGGTTCTGGCCCTCTCCTTCTCAAGTTCAAAAAACAATGGGATGGAAATTTTTGAGGTATCACCCTGCTCCTTCAATAAACCAGTGGTAGGAGTCTAGGTTAGGTTGGGGGCTTGGTTCCTTTGTTTCAGGGTCTTCTTCTTTTGTTTTGTGCTACTCCCCTACCTTGCATTCCAATTTCTATGATTCCTATAGTTTTTGCAAAGTATCTTGTAGGACCGTTTTTGCTTCATGTAGGTTTTGTTGTGGATCCTGTAGGATGGCCTTACCCTTTAAGGAAGTTGATCTAGTACTAGGCCTCCTTACATAGGTGATTGGTGACTTAGAGGAAGGCATTTTGTCTCTTGGTGTAGGGGAATCTTCAATCTCAATAGGTATTTTTGTTCATATTTGTGGCTTTCCTTGTTTGATTCTTGTGCTCTTTCTTGTTCTAAAATATAGAGGGGGTTGCCTCCTTCTTTCCCCTTTTTTCTTGACTGGGGTACTGAGAGCAGTGAGGGAAGCTATTACCTCCCTCTCAGGGGCCTCTGGAGACACCCTAGGTGACTCCTCCTTGTGTTGTTCCCCTTCTATTTCAATGTCTTCTTCCTCTCTTTTTTTCTTATCTTCTTCCTCCTGTTGTTCTTCTTCATCTTCATTAGTTTCTTCCTTAGTTTCCTCCTTTGTTTCAGCATAATCCTCCTTCTCTTCTCCCTCTTCTTCTTTTGCTTCATCATGTTCCTTTGTATTAGTTTCTTCTTCATCCATCGCATCCCCATCTAGCTTTGTATCTTCTTATTCTTGTTTTGTCTCCTCCTTACTGACAGAAGGACTAACATGATAGGTGAGGGTTTTGATGTCATCCTCTGTTGGAAAGTCTCTAAATACTGACCATGTTAAAGGGATCCTGAGGTTTTGGAGGGCATCCTCAATGAGGGTCCTGATTAAACCATGGTGATCCAATTTTTGGGAATTCTCTTCCTTTACTTTTTTGCTGGAGTCTATGAGTGATTTCATAAAGAAATAAGGTATGTTGAGTCTTTGGTGAACTGGTGTCTCTACCCCAAATCTTAATTCTTCAAGAATCCTAAATTGGTAGCCATAAACAACATTGTATCTACACTCACATGAGATATATTTGATGATTTGGTAGCCTACCTCACTCCATAGGTATGGCAGACTGTCCCTCCTTACTCCACTTTTATCCTCTGTGGGTTATTCACCTTCTAAAAAGAATTTCCTTTTTGCCACCTTACTGTCTACTTTGTCTTGTTTTCTCCATGGAATTCCTAGGGGAAGTGTTTTGACCCTACTGATGAGCTCTAGGGTGATACCTATAGTGATCCCTCTAACTATAATTGTGACATGGATTCTTTTGTGTGGAGTGAGGGAATGAGCAAATTCTTGAGCCACCTCATTGTCATACCCTGTGAATTTTTCGAAAAACCCCATCCAGTTGTGTCTTGTAAAGATTTCAAGCACTTGGGGGTGTTGTTGTATCCTCACAGTGTTTTTGGGTTCTCTCCTATTAAACCCTCTTTTCATCTTACTTGTGAGGCTTGAGGAGAAAATGAGAGGTTTGACACAAAAATTTTGAATTCAAGAGGAAAACTTAGTTTCTTGTGTATGTAATTCACCTCCTACAATTTCTAACTCCACTATATTTTAGAGCATTTCTATTCATTTTCTTGTAAATGGGGATGGATTTTTAGATCCTACCTCCTTAGAATAGTGGCAATGGACAATTCCTGTGATATCCCCTCTTGAACTCTTCTCTGCCTATCCTGTAGACGGCCTCTGTGTATCCTGTAGAGTGCTCCTGTAGACTATATCATGTAGACTGTTCCTGTAGGAATTCTTGTGCATGCTCCTGTAGAAATTCTCTTGTAGAATGATGGATGCTTGCTTCCGGTGGCTGGCCAGAGTTATGAGAGCGACTTGAGTGAGGGAGTTTCGAGGAGGTGGAATGCATCAATGCATGCAAATGATGTTCTATTTCCCTTTATGGTGTTTTAGGGTGAGGTGGTGTGCTGGCAGCAGAGGTACGTTGCCGTTTTTGGATTGTTGGTCCCCACTACCACCTCATAATTTCCTCTCCTCGTAATCAACTCCCACATTGTATATCCGTAGTTAACCACCTCTTTTCCTACTCCTCCTCTGTCTTTGAGTTGACTGCAACCATATGTGAGAGGACACTCGATTTTGCATGTGATGACTGAATGAAGGTGGCCAAGTCAACTGGCCATATTTTCACTTATAAACCGACTATCTTGTAACCCTTACAAATTTTGATCAAATCATGCATAAGAGTGAGTGAGCGGGATACATACCCGTGGTCTTGATGCCATGTTGTAGTTATCGAAGATCAGAGGTGTTGCGTTGTTTATTTGTTGCATGGTCATTCTTATTTCTCCTCTTACTATCTATTGATGGTTTCTTGGCTTTTGTAGGTGTCTGTGACTGAAGACCTAATGTTGCTTCTACTATGGAGCTCCTGGATCATCCTAGTGAAGACATGTAGCTGATGATTGACATTTTGTGGGATACGTTGCTACAGGATTTCCTATAGGAGGTCCTGTAGCTACTTCTCCCTTAGAATTTCTTAATCATTTTTTTGGTTGGAGCTGTGAGGATGGTGCAGTGAATGGATAGAGGTAGTAGGAGTGCGTGTGGAGCAAGGGACATTAAGGTAATGCTCTTACTTTGCTTTGTTTTTCCTTTCTTCTTTTTTTCATAACTGGAAAAAACTGATCTCTTTTTGTTTTGAAAGGTGAGTGCAAGGATGATGGTAATGGATGATGTGAGGGGTTAGAACATGTCTAAGATGAATTTTAGGGACCTAACAAACCTACCATGTGCCCTTGGATTTCTTCATGTAGGTTTTCTGGGCCACTGTAATTCCTATAGAATCATCCTATAGGTTTTCAGGGGATCTTGTAGAAAACACAGTCTAAGCATAAATTGAAGAAGTGGAGTGGAAAACGATAGACATGATGGAGGGATGCATGGTAAGGAGTGGAGGAGATGGATAGGTGTGAGGCAGGGTTCCCTTTGGAGCCTCTTTTTTCTCCTTAACTATCTTTCTAGCCCACCTACAAATAACAATTATATATTTTCTCTCTCTCTCTCTCTTTTTTTTTTTTTAAACACCTAAGCTACCTCAGAGAAGTTTTCACCCTAGATGTTTTCACTGGCCACCTCAAAGAATGTTTTCACCCAGTGATATTCTTATTCTTCTTTCTATTTTTTCTCACCCTTAGGCCACCTACGAGGTTTTCAATCCAAAGATGGGACTCATGCGCCTCATGGAGGTTTTCACCTGAGTCCTTATTCTTTTTTTTTCTTAGTGACCTGATGAGGAAGGAGTTGGAACCTGCTCCACCATCATCACTATTTTATTGATATTGTCAATGAACTCTTGCTTTGATAAAGGCCTCTTGTACATTTCAGTGTCCATTAACAAGCAATGGAATGGCTTCTTCATCTATATTTTTAATTTGCATGAAACCATTATCATGGCATCTCTCCACCACATAAGGTCTAAGCCATCTTGTCCTTAGGTTGCCCTTGAAGTATTTATACTTAGAATCATATAACAATACCCAATCACCCTCTTGAAATTGCTTCTTCTTAATATTTTTATCATGCCAGATCTTCCTCTAAAGCTGAACTATCTATGTGTGTAGGACGGCCTACATTCTGAATTCATCCAAGCCATTCAATTGGAACAATCTTTCTTTCTGTGTATGACTAAGATCCAATTCTAGCTGGGATTCCATCCTCAATGTGTTATGTTCAAACTCAATGGACAGCAAAGCCTTTTTCCAATAGACTAGCTCACAGGTTGTAAATCTAGTGGTGGTATTCCATGTTGTATTATAGGCCTTGGTGGCCTCAACTGGTCTCTTCACCTAATCCTTTTTGCTGCTACTCACTACCTTGATTAAGCTGCTCTCCAGTGCCCTGTTGGTCACCTCCACTTGCCCATTAGCTTGTGGATGATAGGGAGTGGAGGTCATATGCTTGATTTTGTGATGGCTGGGCAGTTCTTCAATCATGTTGGAGGTAAACTAGTTGCCTTGGTCTGTGATAGCTCTCTTGGGTACCCAAATTTGTAGAATACATTCTCCCTTATGAACTCAGCCACCTTCTCTTCTGTTTCTCCCTTAATTGCTTTGGTTTCAACCCACTTAGTCAAATAACCAATGCACACAATAATGTACTGTTCTTGCCTTGAAGGAGGGTTGATATGCCTAATGAAGTCCATGCCCCACTTGTCAAATGACTCAAAAGTCACTTGAGGCTATAGGGGAATTTCATCTCTTGGAGTAGGCTTTCCCATCCTTTGGCACCGATCACACTGACTAATGTACTTTTTCACATCCTGATGAAGAGTGGGCCAATAATAGCCTGCTTGTAACACTTTGAATGTTGTCCTCTTTGCTGGAAAGTGACCTCCATAAGGCCCATCATGACAGGTCAGAAGGATGTCAAAAAATTCGTCTTCCATTACACACCTTCTCAAAATTTGATCTGGGCCAAGTTTGAAAAGATTGTCCCCAATCCAGGTGAAGGGGCGCTCTTCCTGACTATCTTGCTCTTTTCTTTGGAGGGAAAGTTTGGTGGGAATTGTGCTGATACCAAATATTTTTCTATATTATCAAACCATGGAGAGAGAACTGAAATAACAAATAAGTGCTCGTCTGGTAACTGGTCATCCACCATTCCTTCTTCACCTACAAATAGATTCACCCTAGACAAAAAATCTGCAACAACATTTTCTTTACCAGGCTTATCAACAATGGTTAGATCAAACTGGTGTAATAAAAGCAACCACCTTATAATTCTAGCATTCACATCTGGTTTTTTCATTAAATATTTTATTGCAGTATGGTCAGTATGCACAAATGTTTGATAGCCTATAATGTAATGCCTAAATTTTTTTAATGAATGCACAACATCCAGGAGTTCCTTTTCAATCACAATATAATTTAGCTCAGCCTTTGACAGGTTCTTACTGATAAAATAAATGGCATAAGGAAATTTCTCCTCTACCTGACCTAAGGCTACTCCTATGGCTTTATGTGAGGCATCAACATGAATATGAGGGGAGGGCCCAGTTTGGGCCTTGAAGAATTGGTGTCGTGGTTAACTTAACCTTTAAAATGTCTAAGGCCTCTTGGCAGCTTTTTGACCATATAAACTCAGAGTATTTGGCTAAAAACCTAGATAAAGGAGAGGCCAACTTGCTAAAGTCTTTTATGAACCTTCGGTAGTATCCATCTAACCCTAAGAAACTTCTGAAATCTATCTGCTTTTGCGGAGGTGGGACCCTTTGGATGATTGTTATTTTGTTTGGGTCCACCTGCAATCCTTGTTGATATATTGAATGACCTAGCATGGTCCCTTAAGTCATTAAGAATTTACATTTTTCCGAACTGAGAGACAAGTTCATTTCAATGCATTTGTGCAATACTTTGCCTAGGTTTGTCAAGGATTCTTGAAAATCGCAACCATAAGGTGTAAAATCATCCATATATATGTCCATGGTATCGTGTACTTTTTCGACGAAAATACTCAAGACTTCTCTTTGGAAAGTGGTAGGAGCATTGCATAGGCAAAAAGGAAGAACCCTATAGGAAAAAATACCCCAAGAATAGGTGAATGTGGTCTTATCCTGGTCTTCTGGGCAGATTTGGATTTGGTTGTACCCACTAAATCCATCTAAGAAAGAAAAAAACCTTTTCCCTGCCAAGTCGTCTAGCACTTGGTTGATGAAGGGTAGGGGAAAATGATCCTTATTTGTGGCTTTGTTCAACTCCTTGTAATCGACACAAATTCTCCACTTGCCATTTTTCTTGGGAACTAACACTAAATGAGAGACCCACTCACTATCGGAGATAGGGTAAATGAATCCTACATCTAGTAGTTTTTGCAGTTCTTCACTGACTATATCTTTAGGAGTTGGATTCGTCCTCCTTTGTGGTTGTCAGACCCAACCTTATTTGATGAATATGTGGTGAGTACACACTGAGGGGTGTACTCCCTTCATTTCCTTGTAACTCCAAGTGAAGGGTTCTAGGTTTTCTCTCAACATGTTGCATAACTTTTCCTCTTCGAGAGAAAAAAAAGATGGATTAATTTTCAAGGTTTTCTCTGGGCCGAATTCTATGGTTTTGACACGGATTGGGATGGAACCAGCCAAGCATAAGTCAATTTGATGATTTTTTTGGGTTTCCCTTACTTCTTCTTATAATGGTAATGAACCAGGAGTTGGACTTTGGAGCAGGTATTCAATTAAGTCATCATCATCTTCCTGTCCTCCTCCTATGGTTGCTTCCAAAGCATAAAGTTTGGTGGAATAAAACTCATCTTCTTCCTCCTCCTCCAACCATAAAGGTAAATCATGCTCTAGAGAAGGTTGAGCAAGACGGAATAGGACTAACTGTTTGGACATATGCCTATTCTTTATGGTTATATTCCCAGTGCTGCAGCTAATGGAAGCATCGGTTGTGGCCAACCATGGACTCCCAAGGATGAGAGGGTAACCAGTAGGCTTAGCCTTAGGCTAGAGAACTAGAAAATATGCAGGGTACTCCTAGGAGTCAATGGAGACCATTACATCCTCCACAATTCCCTCAGGGGTGACTGTGGAACGGTCTGCAATTTGCAAAAATGTTGTGGTCTTCCTTAATGACCCTTGGAGGTTGAGCTTGAGCATGGTGTCCTTGGTCATCACATTAATGGAAGCCCCAAGATAAATCAGAGTGTATGGGATGATGGTGCCATTGATGTGCACATCTACTACAGGGCTTCCAGGCTCCAAATATTTCAAACATATTACCTACCCCAGAATTAAGTCGGATAGTTTCCCAATGGCATTAATGGTAGGGGCATCCCTTTTTCGTCTTCCTGGATGCTTTAAGCACATCTCCTTAATAAACTTGTTGTAAATGGGAACATCTTTTATTGCTTGGAGAAGGGAGATCTTTACACATAGATTTTTCAATTCTCCCAGAAGTTCAGTTTCTTCTGGGGTAGGTTGGACTGGTTGGGCTAATCTCTCAAGAAAGGGTGGATTTTATTTAAGGTTTCTTTCCTTTCTTTCTTCCTCTACCTCCCTATGTGGAAAGGGAGGTTTGTTATCTAGGAGAATTCTCCCAAATCTTAGGTTGATCTCGTGAATTTCTACAACATAAGATGGATACGATGTCTCTCCACTATATACTTGTTGAGCATGCCTATTGTTCGAGTTCAGATTTGGTTGGCCATGCATCTGGGGTTTCTTGGGTGGAGCAGAGTGTAGGAGTTGTGGGTGGGTAGGTGGTGGAGGTAATAGAGCTGTAGCATTGTTTTATTGGGGCCTCCACCCCTGGAGTGGTGTATCCCACTGAGGTTGTGGCAGAGCGTAAGGTTGAAATGATTGGCTAGCTTGCTAAGAATGATACTGAGATGCATATGAGCAAGGAGGGGGTGTAGACTAGGAAGGAAGAGTAGGGGGTCCCCAAGAAGTTATAGCTATGGTTTGGTTGGGGTTGTAATATGCATGGGATGATCCTTGCATACCCTGTTGGTATGGTCTAGGCCCAGGAGGTCTCCTTTGGTTGATGTAGCAAAGTTGCTCAGTGACCCCCTTAGCTCTTTGATATACAACTTTGCATCCGGGTAAAGAAGAGAACTTGTCTATGGAGTGGTTTTCTTCACAGACAGAGAAAATTTCAATACAGTTCAATGGACATTATTTCCTAGGATGCCTCCTAATGCATCTAGGACAAAAGATGGCCAAGGCTCTCTCTACTTCCTCTTGCTTCCTTTGGATGTTCATGGTGTCCAATTGTAAGGCAAGGGTTTGCAACATCTCACTTTTGAAATCTTCCAGCATATTCTGAATTTCACCCTTGATGGATGAGTGGGAAGATAATATATTGGCCATAGGTTGACTACCACTACCCTCTTTCCTGGTTGCCCTAGAATGGTGTCTAAAGACAGTCTTGATATCCTCATAGGGTAATTTGTAGATATCTCCTCCTGCTAACAAATGTAAGGTATCTAGAAGATCTTCCCTTACTCCTCTGAGCAAGACCATCTTTAGTGACTCAGGGTCAAGTGTGCACCTATCCCTTTTGTAGCTGAGCTGTAATCTTTCTTCATAGTCTTCTAAGGATTCATCCTAGCCCATGGTCATCCTAAAAATGTCTTCTTTAGTACCCTTTGACCTACAATAGTCTCGATATTTGTTGTTAAAACCCTACTGCATCTGAGCCCAAGTTGTGATGCTATCTCCAAGTAAACCCATGAACCAAGGCAATGTTGCATCCTTGAGGGTAGATGGAAATAGCTCTAATTTTTTCTCATCATCTGTATAGTCATAGGTTCGGAGTATAACAAAAAACTCAAATAGGAAAGTGTCGGGGTCCTCTGTGGTCAGACCATGGAAATGAGGTAGGGCAGAAAGGCTTATATTCTTCATCTTGGTGTCCCCATTGGTTTCCTTGATGGGGAAGGAACCCTCAACTCTCTCTCTCTATTCCCTCTGTCATTTCAGCTTTCAGCCATTGGTTCAATAGGAATGGGTTCCTCTTCTTCTTCTTCCCCTATAGGTTCTTCAAATATGTCAGATTGCTCACCTAAAGGTTCCTCCAATTCACAGCCACTAAAGAAGAGAGAAGGGAGGTTGGATGTTGGATGTAGTGGGGGTATTTGGCAAGAATTTCCCTAAATTGTCCCTATTCCTACGAGGCATGAAAGGAAATGTTTTTGGGTTGGTTTTTGTAGGATTTTTTTTTAACTAGAAAGTACTTTGCAGAAATAAAATTGCTAATTGAATGAAAACTACTGACAGAAAGAAAAATTACTTGCTGAATTTGAAATTCTACTTGCAGAATGGAAAGGAAACCAAATAATGACAACTGAAAGAAGGGAAGCTACTAGATTACTTTTCCATAAATAAACTAATGGCAGAAAATTGGAGACTATAAATAGAAGAAAAGAAAGCAGTAATCATATTCTACTCAAACACCTCCTTGACAATGGTGCCAAAAAGTGATGAGCACCAGTATTGTAGCAAGTAAGTTGCAACTCCTGGCCTACTAGCTTTACTTATCAACCTGGGGTTCGTAGAAACTTGGAGGTGACAGTGCTATATGCACAAGTAAAAGTGAAGGTCCTACCTATTGTCATTGTTCATTCAGTGAGAGACCCCAGGGGTTCCAAGCCAGACTTCTATAGAGTTAGAAGAAGATTTATCCTTTGATGGAAGAGGAGAAAATCTACTCTAAGAGAGCTACTCTACTGAAGTAATGAAGAAAACAACATGTAATGCTAAATCACACCATATCCTAATTAACCATTTAAATAGTTATGCTAAGAAAAATTGTTGAATCAACACTAACCTAATGATGCTATCTAAGTTACAGAAGTAAAGAGCATCAAACCATCCCAATGTGTAAGAAAGAAAACTAAACTAAATTTGTTTTCACTTTTTTGGTTTTCTTTGGTAAAATCAAGCATGTAATTTTAATTGTTCTTGTGGATGTGGCAGGTGGATGGAAGGTGGTTGAGGATGGCTAGAAGGCCTATGGAGTGTTTGGATGGTGTCGGAGGGCCCTATGAGGCTTATTGTGATTTCCTAGAGGTCCCCCATCAATTCAGCCTCAAAACAGGACATTTCAGGAAAACCTATAGGATGCACTAGAAACCTATAGGATGATCTTGTAGGAATCACAGGAAACCTACAGGATGCAGCCAAAAGCTAAATTTGAGGTGTTGGAGGTGTTGGGAAGCTTGGAAAAGGTGTGTGATGAATGGTATAGGGTGTTAGAAGGTATAGGAACACTTATGAGTCCATATACAAGAGAAGAGATGGCTAGATTCACTCAATGTGTCTAGGGGAATTTCAATAATAATAATAAAAAGGACAAAAAAAACTAGTGAGGTTAATGGTGGAACAAGAGATGTTTGAGGTGGATGAGGTGGAAGATGGATGTTGGCGATGAAATCTACACCTCCTCTTGAAGTACCTAAAATGCTTAAAACGTGTGTGTCCTCCAAGAACTATGCAACAAGATACATTCTCATAAACTAGAAAAGCATGAACCGATTGCCCATATTATACATGAAGAAAGTGCTGAAGGAAATGAGAACATGAGTGAGATCTTATTGCAGAAAGAGAGTGAAGGAAAAATATGACAATGCAATGAACCAAGTACTGAATCAAGATAAAAAACTCCAAAGATCATGCAAGAACTAGAAATATGTGTTTTTGGGGTTTCTTAAGGGTCTCTTCCTCAAGTCATGGTCCCAAAGGGAGGAGGTGAGGCCAAGACACCTGCTCACAACCTTACGGTGATATTTTTCTCCTTTCTAACATGTTAATTGAAATAAGGCACAAATGGAAGCAAACTAAAATACAACTAATCTATTCTACACTCTATAATGGAAATGCAACTACTTAAGCAAATGAACAATTAAACCATGAATCTATGCTAGCATACATGTACAATAAAGAGGAGCCTTGGCTGTTAGGGTTGGGCCCTAACCCAAGAGTGTCAGCCCTCTGAGTTAGCTCAGTGCTGGCTCAAAACAAAACTCATTTTTATTATCAAAACCATGGATTACATCACAAACTGTCACATGTCTTGTAGCTTGAAAATAGAGTAGAGTTTTACAATCAAAATCCGAATCCTACTAAGGTCCTAGGACTCTCTACTTATACATTTGAAGTCTCCAACAATTTCCTTAAAATTAGGTAGGCTCAGCTCCCAAACTCGAGATAAACTAGTGCCTTGTCTTTCACTTGCTCGGTTGCCTTCTAGTCCTCATGATTTGGTTGTTTGCACTCCGAGCTGATGGAGGAATATTCAACTGGAGGGGTAGTAAATAAGGAGGATCTATCTCTTATAATTCCTCTCGCTTGTCCCATTCAAGTTTTAACCAAGGTCTTTGCCAAAATTCCTTGCTTTTATCCTTTAATCCTGCATTAAGTGCACATTAGACCATAGAGCAAAATATCCAACTCTAACTCATCTCACAAACAAAATATAATCAAAAGTATGCAATAAGTTGTGAGAATAGTTGGTTTCACTAAGCTAGGAGGTGAATTAAGGCCCATATAACTACCCAATGATGAGGCTCATAAGATAGCAGTGAGGATATCAACAAAAACTAAAATAGAACTAGGAAAAACTACTATACATGTAAATGATAGCAAGAATTCAAAGAAATCAAGCAAACAACACTCACACAAGCGAATATACAAAAAGCGACAGAGGTGATGAAAAAGACAAGTTGAGGCCACTTACCCATGAAAAGTTGAGCTGGATGTGTCGAAGAGTCTTAGATGTATTGTAGAATGTCAGAGCTCCAAGATCAATGTGAAAAAATGAGCTCTTATTGTTGGCTTATGGGGGCCTGAACCAGGTTCAGAGTTATTTATCCAAACAAATCCCTACACTACTGTCCCTTTCAGAATCAGCCTGCAGAGCGCAAAATAAAGTCTCACTCGAGGCAGTATGGGGGGATGTTGGAACCAAGTTTCCACACCCTTGAGATGGATTTGATGTCGGTTTAGTCCAACAAAACCTACCTTCATGCAAGTTGCTTCGCGCACTATTCTACCCTTCAGTACCTTTGCGATTTGTTATAATCAACTTTTGCGTATCCCTCACCAAGGCCTGAAGTCCTTTTGCATTGCTAAGGCAGTGAACTACGATATCTCCTAAACTACGCCAATTATCTTACTTATCTTATTAACAATTCTTGATTATATTCATGTAAATAAATATTATATCTTGTGTTCACTTAGCCAATACAATTATACACATTCACGCATCATATAAGCATTAAAAGTTAAATTCATACCCAATACAATAGATGCATAAAACAAGAAATAAATACACATAATTGATAGAAACTTCTCTTTATTAATACTTCTATTGTTTACAGACTCGACTCACCCTACGCACTCAGCTGCAGGGGTCTATGCACTTAGCTTCAGACTACTAGGCCTCTGCGCACTCAGCTGTAGAGACTCTTCCTATGCTACGACCCAAAACTAGACTTTACACTTCAAAACTATCTCGTATACATCATATCCTTTCCATATTGTGATCTACTTAGTTTCCTTAACTACTTAGATCTTCCACATGGTCCGTGAATGATGGGTAGATCTTCCACAACCAGCATTACATTATCAAAATTAAGGGCGGACAACCCTATGACTCTTCAACAAACTACATGCTCTGCACCCACAAAATGCGGAGTATTTACATTGGAATTACAAAACTGACGAAAATTTGGGCTCTAAGCCCCAAAAATTCCATTAGGGGATCTCGCGCCCAACAAGCCCCCAACACAAACATCGTGACTCGCCCCCAAGACACTCTGTAGGTGCGGAGATCTTTGCGCAAAGACCTCCCAACTCTAATTGGATCGCTGCAAGTTCGGCAACGCACTGAGCAACTGCCTGCTAAACTTCCTCTACATGTTTTTAATTGACCATTGTCATCGAACTACTTCCCCGAATCCTTTCATGAGTTGCATGCAGCTACACAAGCTTTGCTTCAATGGAGGTTGTAATGGTATACGCCTCATCAATCCACGACTGTAGACACACTTTCAAAAATGCTTCCTTATGCCGAGCAGCATCCACCTGCTCCTTGAGCACCTTGGCCGGCTACATCCTTGTGAGCCTTTGTGTAAGGGAAACCATCTGCATGGTCCTTTGTACCTCATCGTATCTCTACTATAGCTTGCGCACCTATATCTCCAGGCGCTCTATGTTCGGGTCCTCCTGCGGGGTGGTGAAGACCTCGAACGACTGCTCGAACAACTTCGTGCAGTTGGTCACTGTAATGTTAACCGCTGCCATTGTTGTTGTGATCATGGTGGTGCATTGTTCCTTAACCTTTGGTGGAGTTGAAGGCTACACCTTCAACTTCAGTTTTGTTATTTGAAGGTTCAGCTCCAACTAAACCTTGGTCATTTTTGCTCTGGCATCGCATACCCTTGCTGTTAACTTTCAGACGCGCCCCTCCACGAGTTCCTCTACTTGGATGGCCAACTCTGGGATCATCTGGTAGGCTTCCTCCACCACCTACACTATTTTTTTGTTATGTACCACTGTCTCGTTGTGATGCAGGCTCAACTATTCAATGTTCATGCACTGCTCACTCATAACCTGTAGCGTACGACTCTCCCTAGTGCGTAGTTCTGCAGTGACTCCATCTTGCAAAATATAGAGCATCTCCCGAGGGAGCACAACCATGTTTAACCTGATGTCTTTCAAGCTATTAACAATAGACCTATCGCCCTCATTTTCTGTAACAAGTGCTCCATCTGGTAGCAATATTGTGTTGTTCATCCTAGTGCGCAGCATTTCCTCGGCCGTGGATGTGCCGACTGCGAGGCTAGTTGACATTGTGCCAGCTTGCAGAGTGTGCACCTGCAACTCCTATATTTGCATCTGGAGAGCCCCCAATACCATTTGGTGATGTTCCTCAAACTGTTGGAGGGCCTCTGTGGTGACATCCCTCACTTTTTTGCCAATATCATGCAAGTCTCCTTCAGTAAGGGTCATAGGGTCAAAATATGTTTTTGAGGCCTTTGTCTTCTTTTGCAGTCCTACCTGCTCTCTTGGGCATGGACATTTTAGTTGGGTGGACATTGTCTATAGGTCTACGCCACCTTGTTTTGTGTCTGTTTCTAGCTCGAGCGAAGGTGACTTCTGTCCTTTTCACTCTTCTTCTGCTGTCTTTTGTTGTTCCTCAGCCAACTTTGAAGCGTCGTGCGGCCCCTGGGCCTTAGCCACTACTTCTTCCTTCCTACATTTTTCTTCCAGCTGCGCCATCTACAGTTCCATTTCTTCATTCTTCCACTACGTGACGTAATTCTTTGCTTCCATCACGAAGCCAACTGGAGCGCACCACTCCGCCAACGAAGACTCAAGGATCATGAAAATTACATTGTCGATTGCTAAGTAAGGTAGCTCATGCCACGTCTTCATAGGGTCTTTCCATGCCCTGATGAAGACATGGTCAAATTCTGCTTTGAACTCTATGAAACTCTGTAGACTTTTGTAGACCATGGGTGATAACCACGGCTTGCAATTAATCCATTTTCTGATGTTCATCTCCATGAGCACCCATAAGATCTTGATCTCCCTTATCCTATGTGCCTCCCTGATTTCCCACAGTGAAGCATACTTCACTGCCTCTGGAAGGTCCTGCATGATCAATGAGAACTGACTATCTTCAGGCAACTCCCATGCCACCAGTACTATCGACAACAAAATCCATGCATAATGGAATGTTTTACCCTGCTCCTATGCCTCGTGGTAGTTCTCAAGGAACTCACCGTATAGATAGTTTTCCCAGTTGAACTAGACCCGTTCTACGCATTGCGCTGCTAATGCAACCATTGGCACGAGCACCTCATTTGTGCGGCACTTCTGCATCACCTTCCCTACCAATATCTACGTCGTGACCTTAACTGCAGGTTTGTTGATGCTAGAGATGGCGTACCCTTGCTTCTTCTTCTCCAACTTATATTTCTTTTTCATGGCCTCCGCGATGGCCAATCGTCACTCTTTCCTTCTAAAATTTTCGTCGACTCCTCCCCTATGCAAGGGAGTCATGTAATCCTATGAATCAAATGGTCTGTGATGGGGATGGGCTCCTCCAGCCACAAGCACACATCATGCACCAAGCAGAGCAGTTGCCTGATGACAAAAATGGTCACTGGGGCACGGTGGTAATGTGGCACCGAGAGTAGGTTTATCAATCCTGCTTTCTCAACACCTCTAAGCCATGTGCGCAGCTCCAACTCTATCATTCCAGTTGACGCATCTATCTTCTAACGCATTAGCTACATAATTGATAAATATGGGAATCTTTTGTGGTCTGCGAGGTCCCAATATTCAAATTTTAGTATGGGTACCCATCCCAAGTGCGTACCTTCAAAAATAATGTTGTCAGGGAGCAACGAATTTTGTACAAAGCTCTTGCTCTCATCTATATCCTTGGGCACCTTGGCTTTACCCTTCCACGGAGGATCATATGCAGGTAACCTAGTGGGAGGGTCTACACCCTGGGGTTCGACTTCCATCTCTACATCCTCCTCCTCAACCAGGATTTCTTCAAACTCTTCCTCCTCATCGGCCTCCAAATTAATGGCCTTCCCCTTTTCCTCCATTGTGAGCTTGGCCCTTAGCGGATTTCTAGGCAAGACACACACTGGTATCATGGCCTTCTTATCCTTCTTAGGTCTCAGAATGCATGGTGGTTTAGGGATCTTAGTGACTATCCAAACGCTCTTTGGGGCTTCCACTTCTGTAATTTCCTGCGCGGCTTCGTCAGCAATCATTGCTCTGGTATCCATGACTTCTTCGAGTGTTGCCATAGTGCAATTCCATAGTTCTCTCAACGTCTCTGGTAATTGCTTAAGTAACGAATTTGCCTTCACAAGATTGAACAAGTCTCGGTTCATGAATATCTAATCGTGCAACAAATTAGTTCTCAAATTTACAAGCGTTGTTTGTTGGAGAACCTTTTGTAATTTATAGCACCTTTTGAATTTGAATTCGACCATTCCCCCCACATTCAGTCCATTAATGCTAGATTGGCAGCATATTTTCAAGAATCTAGCCCATAAATTTTGCCTTAAATGCTTGCTACCTACTCCATTTGGGCTCAAAATAAGCATCACATCATGAATAGTGAATTTAACGGTCACTTTCCAGCCGACCTGCGCGTCAGCGCAGCTACCCCTGCGCTATCATGGACCCTGTGACATTTCGCTACTGCGCACAGTCCTGACATCACATAGTTCCTGGGTAGAGTAATTTATAGTCCCGTGCCTCCTTTCAGCTGCATGGAGTGCTAATACTATGCTTTGGTCGGTTAGTCAGGTGATTGGGCCACCTATGTATGGCTTCAAATGACTTCCATTCACTTTTCTTGGGAAGGGCTCTCCATTTAACTTGACCAATTATACTGTGCCTCCATCTGTAATCTCCTTAATAACATATGGCCCTAACAAATGCATTCTGAATTTCCCCGAGAATTTAGCAAACTTACTATCATACAAAAACACCAAATCCTTTACCTTGAATGTGCATAGCTTAATATGTCGATCGTGTCAAGCCTTTTCACACTACTTTTGGACCTGTTGGTGGAATCTAGCCAAAAATCATTCTTCTTCAAGCTCTTCGAGCTGCACGAGCCTCTCCTCTAGGGCTCCGTGATCTATCATACCTATGAGCATTGTTATGCGTAGGCTGGGCACAATGTATTCCATAGGCATTACAACTTCCACCCCATAGACAAGCCTAAAAGGTGTATGTCCCGTCAATTTCTTGCATGTCGTCCGATAAGCCCATAACACTGCAGGTATGTGTAGGTCCCAATCACTTCGCTGTGCATTACATACCTTGGTCATCGCATTTTTGAGTACTTTGTTGAATGCTTCTATTGTCCCATTAACATGTGGGTCATACGGTGTGCTCTTCTAATGATACACCTGAAACTCTTCCGTCAATCCACTGATCGTTTCATTCAGGAAGTGTGTACTGCAATTGCTCATCAAGATCTTCAGACATCTAAATCGCATCAGTACATGTTCAAATAAAAACTTCATGGCAGTCGCACTCATGCAATCCTTCACTGGATGCACTTCTGCCCAACGAGTTAGATACTCAATCGTAGTGATAATATACCTTGTGCCTGTCTTTCCTTGAGGTTTAATAGGTCCTACAAAATCTGTTGCCCACTTTTTGAAAGGTTGCAATGTCATTTGTGGATTCAAAGGCATTTCATCCCTCCATGATGGCCTTCCTATCCACTGACATACATCACATGCCTTGCAGTATTCTATTGAATCCTGATGAGCAGTTGGCCACCACAACCTGGCGCATAGAATCTTCTACTCGATTGCTCTTCCCGCATAATGTCCTCCCACAACGCCCCCATGAGCATCCATGAGGATGATACTTCATTCAAATTTAGGTACATACCTTCGTAGTATTTCATCATTCCCCATCTTATATAGATTCCCAACAATGACAAAGAAATATTTCGTGTGCACCACTAATTCCTTCTTTTGCAGGACAGAGTATTCTTTTGGTGCAGTTCCAGTTGTTAGAAAGTAAATTATATCTTCAAAACGTCCATCCACTATGCACACAGCAAAGAGCTATGCATTCGGTAATCCTTCCTCCAAATTAGTAGGTTCCTCCCCAGTCTCAATGCACGATAGGCGATCTGGTCTCATGTTCAATTGTCCAAGCTTCACAACAACTTTGAAATCATATTCTTGGAATAATAAAAGCCATATGAAAATGCACCCCCCAACATAGGCTTATTGATCAGGTACTTTAGTGCGGAGTGGTCTGTATACATCTTAAAGTGGCCTCCTATCATGTAGTGTCAATACTTCTGGAGCGCATATACCATAGCTAGTCCCTCACACTCAGTGGTGGAATAGTTCTTCTCGGCTTTGGATAATCTGCAACTTGCGAACGCAATAGGGTGATCCAAGCCTTCTCCACCATACTGTGTCTGTACTGCCCCCAACACTAGACAGTAATGTCGACATGTACATGGAACTCTTTCTTCCAGTTCAAGAAGACTAGAATCGGCATAATAACCATCTTTTCTTTCAATATATCTAGGATTTTCTTACAATCATCGTTCCAGTAGAATGTGACATCCTTCTTCAACAATTTTTCCATCAGCATGGTGATCTACGAATGGACTTTAATAAATTTTTTGTAATATCCCATATGTTCCAGAGTGGCATGTAGTTGTTTCACACTTCTTAGCGCTTCCAAGTTCAGAATCACCATGATCTTCACGGGGTCTACCATCATCCCTTGTTTACAAACCACATGCCCTAACAAGTTCCCAAAAGGAATGAGGAATAGACACTTCTTGAGGTTGAGCATGATTTGGTATCTTTGGCAGGTATCCAGCATCAAGCGCAAGTTCGCTACATGGCACCTAACTAGACCAAATATAGTCTAGTCATCAAAATAGACTTCCAAGAACTTATGAATATATTCCCCGAATGCCACAACAACCATGCATGAAAAGATAACAGGCACATTCTTCAATCCAAACGGAATGATAATATATTGAAAGCAACCCCACTCACTGGCGAAGGTTGTCTTGCTCCTATCCTTTAGCATGATTTTGATCTAGTGGTACCCTGAGAACCCATCAGTGAAATAATATGCTTCATGACCTCCTACATTGTCTAACACTTCATCTATGAAAGGAGTTTGGAATGGATCATGTACACAAGCATCATTCAATTTTCTTAGATCCACACATATCCTTATCTCATCCTTCTGCTTCTTCTCTTGTACCACCATTGGGCATACCCAATCATATTCTTCCACAGTCTCAATGATGTCTGCTATGAGCATTTTGTCTAGTTTTACACGGACCTTCTCCTTGTATTTTGGATTTAAGCGGTAAGGCCTCTGCTTAACTGGCTTTGTGTCAGATTTAACGTGATCTTCATTGCTCCTAAATCTCTGATTATTCCTTTGAAATCCGTAAACTTGGTCTGGAATAAGTCCCAATATTCGCAAAGTAATTCAGTGACCTTATTCACCGTCGCATCATCCCAGTAGTCTTCGATCTTTGTAAATTTAGGTTTTTCCTCCATACCAATGTTTACCTACTTAGTTTTCACTAGCGCGGTTATATCAGGGTTCTCAATCTATGATCCGTGAACCTCATGATGGCCTTTTGTTTCTAGAATGTTAATATTCCGCAGATCCTCATCCTCCTCTTCGGCAATTACATTATAACATTCCAACGCACAACTCAGCTGAGTAGCCCAATCAGGCTAAATCAATTCTACCGGATCCTATGGTATCCTAAAGATGGTTGCTTTTACCTCTTGTAGCACTTCATCAATATTTTCCCACCCATCCTCAAAACTGAAGGTCATTACAAACCCTTCGCGTAGGATATTCCATTCACTTGTCCCATGGTAGAGCTCTGTTTCTATATACCAGTTCATTGGTATAACATCTAGGGTATGACAAAATAGGTTCACCCACTCAGGTTGTGGCTTTTCTCCATAGGCCTACATCCACTTGGCCAGATGCATGCGCAGATCATCCTGCCCATCATACTTGTCTGTTAATCACACCTTAGGCTTCCCAAAGTATGTGCATATCATTCTCCTACATTCACACCAATCATTCAAGCTTCCTTTTTGCATAACCCACCATCTCATGGGTGTAGTGAGCAGTACCCAGTCCAAGGCCTGGAAGCGTTTCTCTTTTGGAACCTGTTATCACAAAATCACCCCCGAAAGGATGCTGATCAGGTAGACCTTGAGTAATTGTTTGCAACCTACTTTTGGCTGAGGCTTAGCCTCCCCAACCTGAGAGGGCTCTCTCACAAGATTAAAGATTTTGATAATGAATAAGATGGCTAACTCTAAGAAACAAGTGAACAAGTGTAAATGGTTGAAACAAAATTGGAAAATATTCATTGGGCTTATGGAGTCAAATATGCTTCAGTATGTGTTAGCTTTACATAGAAGTCAGGGCATCTAGAATTCAACACATGGAGAATACATCAGAAACATATAGGACCACACAGTTTATAAATGTATGAAGGAAGTTAGAGCACAATCAGTGATTTCTAAGTAATCACACATTCATACCACTGTAGATAATGGGAAGAGAACAATACAAGACATTCTAAACATTGAATGCCTTCTTATTCGTGAGAAGTAAAGCCGAATACTGTATTACTTAAAACAGAGTATTACACAAAGCACAATATGAGAGTTTCTCTGAAAATTTCCAACCCTTGATGCATTGCATTTTCTACTATATATAGAGCTCCTTACATAACTGAGATTCCTCCTCCAGCATGAGGGGAATTCAAATTCCTCCTACTATGACACCTATTGATATTTAAAACTAACTATTAAATGTGACCGAATGTTGATTGGAAATTCTAGAGACCTAAAACAATTAGGAGTATAACTCCTCATCATGTTGGTAATAACATTGATTACAATCCAAACTCGTTCTCTGACAAATGGACTTCTTCAGCTTAGTTGTTGTGATGGTTTTAAACTGCCTGCTGACCTTTGATGCCTCATCCCTGTATTGTTCCTAGAAATTAGGAAGTTGCTCCTGTTTTTCTGCTTTTGGCCTCCACAAGGATCTTCGAAATCAATTATCTCTTTTGTTTTTTTTAATTGCATAAAAATGCATTGGATTATCTTGTTTTCCATACACAGCAGACCTTGCTCATATACACGTGTTAAGACAAAACTTCTTTAATGGTGCCCGGAGCATTATGAATCAATATTGGCTATGAAATAATGACCATTTTCATAACATAGAGCTTAGAGTTCATGGATGTACTTCCTCTACTTGTTTTGCCCTTACTAGATGTTTACACTTTGTAAATGATCCTTTTTAGAAATTCCTCTTCAAAAAAAATTCCCTTTGCCTCTCAAAATTGGTCCATCAAATTATAATATGCAGCTACAATAGTTTCATAGCACACTACGAAACTGCTGTGTAATTTCAAAAACACAGTTTTAAGACCAAAACTTAACTTTCCTGATTCTTTCTTTTTCTTGAAATGGCTTTTCCATCTGTCATGAAGCTGTTCAAAACTGAATATATAGACACCCTTCTTCAAGGTAAACTTCAAAAGGTAATCTATCAAAAATTTAGGACTTAGTCTTACTTGTTGTGTGATTTCTTTTAGCTAAAGATGTCCTTCACGCTGGCTTAGTTGTATCTTCAAATCTTTGATTTGCCTCTTCATAATTCTGATTCTAGCTCTCAGTTTTGTATTGACCCTTCTGATGTATCTTGCCTCTTTTATTGCAAGGACTTTCTAGGTGTAGTATTGAGCATGACAATTGACCACTTCAGGTATTGAAATCATTTCATCTTCCCACAAAGCCTCCATTTTTTTAAAATAAGCTTCCTTGATTGCAAGTTTTCTTGAGGATTTTCTCAGTTTGGCAATTTCAATATTTGCTAACTTCAATTTCTTTTCCAATTCTTCAAAACTACATTCCTCTTGTTGAGAGATAGCTACCTTACCTCTATCGTTTTTTATGCAGCTGTGATGATGTTTCTGATGCAGCCATAGGTCTTTCATGAGATTTTGTTATCTCCCATGTTTCACTTGCTTCTGTCACCGCCTCTTGTATCTCTCTTGAATGCCTTGTCATAGGTTTTCTTGGCTTAAAAACAAATTCAGAGACCTGATCATCAAATTCAAGCTTTTTAGAGGTTTTGGCCCTTTTGGTTTTGCCTTTACCTATTTCTATCAAGTCTACTTGAACTAGAGGATATTCTTCAATGTCAATTGCTTGAAGCAAATCATTCAGACTTCCTTTTGAAACTGGGGTTGCCTCAGTAATCACTGCCTTGCCTTTTTCTTTAGCTAACTGGCTCCTAGTTACTCTTCTTTGGACCGTTTCACCTGTGGATTTTTCTTGTACCCCTTCTTTGACCTGACCTTTCCCTTTTTGTGCCTGTTGGGGTGTGTCTTGGATTACTAGTGGTCTTGTGGGCTCCTTTACCCATCTCCTAGCTTTCAGCTTCATGAATCTCCTTGATCTTGTTTTTGCATGATGACTAATTGTTGGTGGAGAAATATTTGTATCCTGAGGACTGAGACCAGTTTCATCCTTGAAGCCAAACATAAACATGAACATGGACCACTCCCTATCTATTTTCTGGAGCTCATGTAAAATGATCAACTTGACTAAGCCGTGATGAAACAACAAGGTCTCACAGGCTTCCTTCTTCAACTGAACCTTGTCACACATTTTGCCTAAGCTACGAAAAAAATAGAAAGGAAAATCAAGAGATATCTTTGCAGTGAAATGAAGCAGAAGCTTGAAGTGATAAGAATACACCTTATGATACCTCCCCTCACAGGTGAAGTATCTCTGTATGCAGGTGTTGTGCCCTACAACAACCCCCCATTTCACATCATTATTATCCCAAAACTATAATATGAAATGGGTCCCTTTTTATTTTTAATTAGTATCAACTTAGTTTTATTCAAAAAGTCCGAAATAATAAAATAAAACATTACCAAAACTTTTTGAATGAACCGATGAAAGGCCTTATATATAAATATTAATCTTTTATCATTGCGATAAAGTGATCGCAAGATCGCATATCGCAATGACAAAAGAAACACAACTTAAGGACCCTTTTGTTTTCTCCGATGTGAAATAGGCTATCGGATATCGGCGATCATGAGTTGGCGCAATAAAAATGCCTTTTGCTTCGATGCGATGCAATATTGCTATCAGCAATCGGCGATCGACTATGCATGCTTTTAAAAGTGCCCCACTCACTACTCCCGACACGATGCGATATCGCTATCGGCGATCGGGGATCCCAAATGGAACCAATGTAACAATTTATGATTTCCCCCGACGCCCGATTACGATAAAGCCAAAAGCGCAGATTTCAAAGAAAATCTTAAAGCGGGTTTATTACGATTAATTCGTATTTAAAACCTTATCTTCTGAAGAGCCATTCATTCGTGCTCAACCGCCAAAACATCCAAGGCACGCTTCAAATAAATCATTCGGCCAATAATCGAATTGATGGGAATTTATAGGATTGACAGGTCTTAACAGCCATTTAATGAAACAGTAAGCCTAAGATATTTTTACAGATTGTATCTGAGGCCACCTTAAGTTAATCATTCGCCATGCATCTATCGATATATATCTCACTCCTATTCGATTTGCGCTATCATTTTCTGTATTACGTTCATTATCATTTCTGTGCAGAATTCTTCCGAAGTAGCAGCTTCAAGCGAAATGGGGAAGAAGTCCAAGAAAACTACAATGGCTTCCGCTTCGCCGGCCACAGAGCAAGTCATCGTTGATCCAAGTGCTAAAAATAAAGGATTAATATCGGATACCACATGCCTAGGACTTGCCAGAACTACTTGGCAAGGGACCTATAATTTGATCGAAGCCGAAGAGCCAAGGGTGACAGTAGTACAAGTTTCAACTGACAGCACACGCAAATCTGAGGCTAATATAAGGGATTAGCCAACTCTTTTCTCCATCGGATAGCGGCTCGGGAACAAATCCTCCAATATACATATGCGGTGAGATGGGCAATTCAGGAAATCCCAATTACAGGCAGGACTTTCAGCACCAGAGATGGGAGAATTTTCAGTTCCTTTCAAGCTGAGGATTTAAGGAAAATGTATCATTTACCAGTGCCAGAGAAGAAATATAACGCGGCATTTCTCGAGAAATTTCGAGCAGAGAACGAGACTGAATTTGAACCCATTCGGAATTGGAAACAAAATCCAGCAAAACACAAACACGAATCTTCGGGTAAGTACTCGGTCAATTCTCTATGCTCGCCTTATTGCTATGCTGGGATAATGATGTGTAGGTTGTGGGGATTACATGATTACGCCAATTTTACTATAGAGATGGTCCCCTTAATGGAGGCGGCATGTAGTGGTGAGATAATGGATTAGGCAAATATATTGTTTGATAAGTTAGCATCCACAGTTCTTGATTTTAGATCCAAGTCCCGCGTCACTGAAAGGTTCATTCCCCCATTTTATTACAGTGCATATATATTAGATGTCCTATGTTTTAATTCTGAATTTCCTGTACTCGAATGGAGGTGGACGTCGCAAGACCCCACACCCATTCACATATACCATCAAAAGTTGTGGAAAACCAACTACAAACACCATTTGTATCAAATCTGCAACGGCTTCATGTTGCCCATTCATCATTCTATTTTCAATAAGCTTGCCCCTAAGATTTCCTACCAAGCAGGGATCGATTTAACATCCATAGGGAGTTGCTTCGGGGAGGAAAAGTTCACTTATATCAGAATTTTTGGCAGTCAAGCCAAACTCCACGTTCTTCCTCTATACATCCCAGATAAACTACTGGCCAGGGAAATAGCTTATCAAATCATCTTCGATGGGGTTACACAAACTCTAAAGAAAGCTAAGAAGCAGGTCTGGCCTTCTTTTCCTTTGAGATGTGGCATCTACACTCTACATGATTTCAAACATGCAGAGAAAGAAGCTAAGAAGATAAAGTCATTAACTCTGGCAACTCTACCGAGCAGGCGATTTGATCCAAACAAAGTCGCCGATCATGCACTCGAACAGGCCAAATTGACCAAGTTCGAGCATAAAGAAGATAGATTTTAGGACTTGTTCGCATCGGCCGAGTTAATGTATCAAGTTAAATCACTCACTATAAATGAATACAAAGATGAAGGACTAGTTGAATTCAACAGACTTAGAGAGCAAAGGTTGCAAACTCTACCTCTAGATCTGTTAGTGACGACTCCAATAACAGAATCAAGCGAGCCTGAGAAACGACTTATTAAAGAAACTCTTGTTGCATCAAAGCAACAAGAAGAAATGCATGAGAAAATACAAGAAGAGACCTAAGCTAAAGAGCAAGAACAGAGCAGTTTAAGTGTAAATGAGGATACTCAGATTGATCCGAAATTGCTCCAGGAATGGCAGCAATTTAATTCAATTATCGACAATCTTGAATGCTCTAAAGATGATGAAACATCAAAAGAGGTCAATACACAGGAGGCGACTTCAAAGCAGGTATCAGGTGAAACCAACGACCCACCCAAATCAAAAGAAGTGGAAATAATCCCAAAGGATCCTTCTGGCGAAGTCATTTTGCAGATTGAAGAGATTCCTCCCTTGGATGTCTTCTATAGCCCAAGACATAAAGCTGTAGTGAAACGACAGAGGAAGAGGAGAAGGACTGATCAACCTTCATTATTCCTAGAACAAACAATCACGGGCAATGTGCTTTGGAAAGAGGAATTTGACCCCTCTGATGATTTGACAAAATTATCGCAATATGTTGGAGCCTATTCGGCGGCAACAATAGACAAAGCATCAGAGGTGAGCAGTTTATTGAAGACAAAAGACCAGGATATCTTTTCTCTACAAACACAATTGTCGGAAGCGTAGCAAAAGACAGAGTAGGCATAACAACAATTGCTATTACAACAACAAATAAACAATCAGTTAACTAAACAATTGCAGGAGGAAAAACAGAGGATTGAAAACAGTGCAGTCCAAAAACAAAAGGAGCTATCTGAGGCATTGGTGCAACTAAAAGCATCAAATGAGCAAATGCTGAAATCCAAAGATGAGCAGATTGCTCAATTGTCAACTCAACTTGAGAAAACAAAGAAGCTCCCACAAATAAATGAATTCAAAGCAGAGGCATTTCAATTAAACAAAGGATTGATAAATCAGATGAAGCTTTTGTGTCAGCAAATCACCCAGGCAGAACCATTGTGTGATTTAACGGCATCCATAAGTGAGAAAGTAGAAAAGGCAAGAACAGACTTGGATCAATCCGAAGAAACATTGACCAATTTTCTGGAATGGCAAGATACCGATCAGGGACAGGCGGCTAATCTACCAAGAATTCTAGAATCGCATAAAGAAATATTATTTACAGAATGGCAATCTCAGCTAATGAAGGCAGAAAGAGCGATTTCAAGATGCAAGACAACCACTAGTAATTTGGTTGAATTGGTTAATAATACTCTTTACTTGT
>APFE031557731.1:143283-170227 GCA_000404065.3 Pinus taeda
TTCTCTCCCTATTAATGGCCTTATCTTAAAGAAATTCTTCAATTGAGGAGGTAACCCCTTCTCCTTTTAATAGCATTTTTGTAGTTTGTAGGAGCATTAGAAAATAAAGTTGTGAGGTATCTTCCATTGACCTTTGTTGTACTTAAAGAGTTGTTTAAAACAAGTAGTGTGATATTTAATTTTAAAATAATAGAAGTCTTAAACAAAAGGGATGATTTCTAGGAAATTAGATATAATTGCATTTTGAAACCACACTGCAATCTTAGTGAACCCCTCTCAAAGTTTAGAAATATTGTAAATCTTTTTAGATTTTCAAATTGGTCACAAGAAGGTTATCAATATCAAAATAGGAACTAATCCAATTTCAGCATCTTCAAACTCTTACCTTGTCGTCCATTTACTCTTAAGGAGAAAATTGTCTATCCCACTCACCAAAGCTTGTGATTACTCAGAATGTAATTCTAAGAATATTGGATATAAAAGATAAGAGGTCTTATTACAAGCCTGCTTACCATGTTCATAGGGAAATAGTTTAGCCGACATTACCAATACTGCATACCAAAACAGGGTAATGACTTTAATTATAAGACAAGGGGTCTCATCACGAGCCAGCTTGTTCGGTTAGATTACTACCAGTGAATGGCATTGTCACACAGCTGGCCACCAAACTAGGGCAATGGCTTTTATCTTAAAAAAATAACAGAAAATAGAAAAGAAATGAAAAATGTGAAAAACATGTTTTGAATTCATTATGTTAATCATATTTTGAGGTGAATGGGACAATGGAAAATAACATGGTTAAAAGGTATCCCTGTCGAAACTATGAATGTTTGCTGGTAGCAGAGGCTCTACCTATGACAAAGGAGTTAATTTTAAAAGCTAGTTTGGAAAGGTTTTCTGTTTTATCATTATCAACCAATAGAGGCCAATTTAAAATTTAGAATGTATCTAATTTTAAACAAGAGAGGGAATTAGCAAAGAAAGTTTCATTTTGTTTGGAATGCAACTATACCTAGTTATAATAGAATTTTCCCCTTTGATGAAATTTCTATTTTAATAAAAGTTTAAGTATTGCCATACTTTTCAAAGATAATTGTTTCTTCCAGCGAATCGCCAATTGTTGTGCCCTACAACAACCCCCCATTTCACATCATTATTATCCCAAAACTATAATATGAAATGGGTCCCTTTTTAATTTTAATTGGTATCAACTTAGTTTTATTCAAAAAGTCTGAAATAATAAAATAAAACATTACCAAAACTTTTTGAATGAACCGATCAAAGGCCTTATATATAAATATTAATCTTTTATCGTTGCGATAAAGCGATCGCAAGATCGCATATCGCAATGACAAAAGAAACACAACTTAAGGACCCTTTGGTTTTCTCCGATGCGAAATAGGCTATTGGATATCGACGATCATGAGTTGGCGCAATAAAAATCCCTTTAGCTTCGATGCGATGCGATATCGCTATCGGCAATCGGCGATCGACTATGCATGCTTTTAAAAGTGCCCCACTCACTACTCCCGACGCGATGCGATATCGCTATCAGCGATCGGGGATCCCAAATGGAACCAATGTAACAATTTATGATTTCCCCCGATGCCCGATTGTGATAAAGGCAAAAGTGCAGATTTCAAAGAAAATCTTAAAGCGGGTTTATTACGATTAATTCGTATTTAAAACCTTATCTTCTGAAGATCCATTCATCCGTGCTCAACCGCCAAAACATCCAAGGCACACTTCAAATAAATCATTCGGCCAATAATCGAATTGACGGGCATTTATAGGATTGACAGGCCTTAACGGCCATTTAATGAAACAGTAAGCCTAAGATCTTTTTACAGATTGTATCCAAGGCCACCTTAAGTAAATCATTCGCCATGCATCTATCGATATATATCTCACTCCTATTCGATTTGCGCTATCATTTTCTGTATTACGTTCATTATCATTTTTGTGCAGAATTCGTCCGAAGTAGCAGCTTCAAGCGAAATGGGGAAGAAGTCCAAGAAAACTACAATGGCTTCTGCTTCGTCGGCCACAGGGCAAGTCATCGTTGATCCAAGTGCTAAAAATAAAGGATTAATATCGGATACCACATGCCTAGGACTTTCCAGAACTACTTGGCAAGGCACATATAATTTGATCGAAGCCGAAGAGCCAAGGGTGACAGTAGTACAAGTTTCAGCTGACAGCACTTGCAAATCCGAGGCTAATCTAAGGGATTTAGCCAACTCTTTTCTCCATCGGATAGCGGCTCGGGAACAAATCCTCCCGTATACAAATGTGGTGAGATGGGCAATTCAGGAAATCCCAATTACAGACAGGACTTTCAGCACCAGAGATGGGAGAATTTTCGGTTCCTTTCAAGCTGAGTATTTAAGGCAAATGTATCATTTACCAGTGCCAGAGAAGAAATATAACACGGCATTTCTCGAGAAATTCCGAGCGGAGAACGAGACTGAATCCGAACCCATTCGGGATTGGAAACAAAATCCAGCAAAACACAAACACGAATCTTCGGGTAAGTACTCGGTCGATTCTCTATGCTCGCCTTATTTCTATGTTGGGATAATGATGTGTAGGTTGTGGGGATTACATGATTCTGCCAATTTTACTATAGAGATGGTCCCCTTAATGGAGGCGACATGTAGTGGTGAAATAATGGATTGGGCAAATATACTGTCCGATAAGTTAGCATCCACAGTTCTTGATTTTAGATCCAAGTCCCGTGTCACTGAAAGGTTCTTTCCCCCATTTTATTATAGTGCCTATATATTAGATGTCCTGTGTTTTAATTCTGAATTTCCTGTACTCGGATGGAGGTGGACGTCGCAAGACCCCACACCCATTCACATATACCATCAAAAGTTGTGGAAAACCAACTACAAACACCATTTGTAACAAATCTGCAACGGCTTCATGTTTCCCATTCATCATTCTATTTTCAATAAGCCTGCCCCTAAGATTTCCTACCAAGCAGGGATCGATTTAACATCCATAGGGAGTTGGTTCGGGGAGGAAAAGTTCACTTATATCAGAATTTTTGGCAGTCAAGCCAAACCCCACATTCTTCCTCTATACATCCCTGATAAACTACTGGCCAAGGAAATAGCTTATCAGATCATCTCCGATGGGGTTACACAAACTCTAAAGAAAGCTAAGAAGTAGGTCTGGCCTTCTTTTCCTTTGAGATGTGGCATCTACACTCTACATGATTTCAAACATGCAGAGAAAGAAGCTAAGAAGATAAAGTCATTAACTCTGGCAACTCTACCGAGCAGGCAATTTGATCCAAACAAAGTCGCCTGTAATGCACTCGAACAGGCCAAATTGACCAAGTTCGAGCATAAAGAAGATAGATTTGAGGACTTGTTCGCATCGGCCGAGTCAATGTATCAAGTTAAATCGCTCGCTATAAATGAATACAAAGATGAAGGACTAGTTGAATTCAACAGACTTAGAGAGGAGAGGTTGCAAACTCTGCCTCTAGATCTATTAGCGACGACTCCAACAACAGAATCAAGCGAGCCTGAGCAGTGACTTGTTAAAGAAACTCTTGTTGCATCAAAGCAACAAGAAGAAATGCATGAGAAAAGACAAGAAGAGACCCAGGCTAAAGAGCAAGAACAGAGCAGTTTAAGTGTAAATGAGGATACTCAGATTGATCCGAAATTGCTCCAAGAATGGCAGCAATTTAATTCAATTATTGGCAATCTTGAATGCTCTAAAGATGATGAAACATCAAAAGAGCTCAATACACAGGAGGCGACTTCAAAGCAGGTTTCAGGTGAAACCAACGACCCACCCAAATCAAAAGAAGTGGAAATAATCCCAAAGGATCCTTCCGGCGAAGTCATTTTGTAGATTGAAGAGATTCCTCCCTTGGATGTCTTCTATAGCCCAAGACATAAAGTTGTAGTGAAACGACAGAGGAAGAGGAGAAGGACTGATCAACCTTCTTTATTCCCAGAACAAACAGTCACGGGCAATGTGCTTTGGAAACAGGAATTTGACTCGTCTGAAGATTTGACAAAATTATCGCAATATGTTGGAGCCTATTCGGCGGCGACAATAGACAAAGCATCAGAGGTGAGCAGTTTATTGAAGACAAAAGACCGAGATATCTTTTCTCTACAAGCACAATTGTCAGAAGCGAGGCAAAAGGCAGAGCAGGAAGAACAACAATTGCTAGTACAACAACAAATAAACAATTAGTTAACTAAACAATTGCAGGAGGAAAAACAGAGGATTGATGACAATGCAGTCCAAAAGCAAAAGGAGCTATCTGAGGCATTGGCGTAATTAAAAGCATCAAATGAGAAAATGCTGAAATCCAAATATGAGCAGATTACTCAATTGTCAGCTCAACTTTAGCAAACAAAGAAGCTCCCACAAATAAATGAATTAAAATCAGAGGCATTTCAATTAAACAAAGGATTGATAAATCAAATGAAGCTTTTGTGTTAGCAAATCACCCAGGCAGAACCATTGTGCGATTTAATGGCATCCATAAGTGAGAAAGTAGAAAAGGCAAGAACAAACTTGGATCAAGCCGAAGAAACATTGACCAATTTTCTGGAATGGTAAGATACCGATCAGGGACAGGCGGCTAATCTACCAAGAATTCTAGAATCGCATAAAGAAATATTATTTACAGAATGGCAATCTCAGCTAATGAAGGCAGAAAGAGCGATTTAAAGATGCAAGACAACCACTAGTAATTTGGTTGAATTGGTTAATAATACTCTTTACTTGTCTAACATGATTTCTGAATGTACTCCAGGCAAATTAACAACAACAAAAATATTGGAGCAGTCATGTTACCTGGAGCTGGAGAAAAATGGAAGGTTAATCACGGGAATTAACAGTTTGACATGGGATGCCTATTGGTTCTTTTTAGTGAAGTCGCACAGCTAGAGAGCCGCCTTCAAATGCCTTATAGATGCGATCGGGTATATTATCCCCGATATTCAGGATGCCATCTTTGCTACCCAACTCAGTTCTCGCCTCAACAGACCACCCAAAGTGGAGCCAATGCTTGCGATAAGCCAGCTCAGGTTTAAAGGCAAACAGCCTGAGTGATGATTCATATCGCCGACTACCAGATTGCTGCCAAGGAGATAGTTATCATTAACTGATACCAATTAAGTAGGATTTTGGTTTCATAGATTTTTAGTTTAGTGTAGTATTTACAGACCCTTTCATGCATTTAGAAAGGGTCGTAAAGTTTTGTATATGACTTAAACCCTGAAGTTGCACTATTGTACTTCAGGGATATTCTTTTATGAAACTGGACCAATCATTCTGATTTTGATAAGGAAGCTTTTATACAAATGTGCACTACTGTCTTTGTTTGAAAGAATTTCTGGAAGAATTTCAAATAGCTATTGATATTGGGATTGATTAGCAGCTCATATGGTACTATTATCTATGTCTAGACTCATTCTTGTTATATGAATTTTCATTTGATCGCTCTTGCTATTATCGCATATATATATGTGTTCTAACAACATTCTTTATTCATTCTACTATTGGTTGTTTATAATATTCTTTTCTTCCAATCATGTATGTATCGATGATATAAATGATAAGTGCAGCAATCTTGTGTTAATCACTTTGTTTAACTATTTAGATGAAGTAATCTTTGAATGAATAAATATCTATTTTTATTTGATAGAGTCATCTATATGCCTGTCAATAGACAAAGATCATCAAACGCTACATTTCCAAAGAATAATAGTTCCCGGGATTAGCAGTAGTTATTTTATTTCTGCTGATAGATTAAGTTATTCGCCTATCATTAAATTAGATAACCAATCGTTCATCCACCCCTTTTATTCATTATTGGGAAACTGGTCCCATTATATCCAGTCGAAGCCACCATCCCAAACGGAAAAGGAGATGTATTAAGGTCCGGACCGGGTGGTTATCCCCCAATGTTGATACATTGATTTTCGGGGCATCAACAGGACCTGTGTTGGTTCCATCATTGGGTAAGTTTGTGTCTAATGTATAATTTATAGATGATTTCTCAAGGAATACATGGATTTATTTTCTCAGGAAGAAATCTGAAGGCTTTGATGGGTTTAAATAATTTAAGGCTTTGGTGAAAAACTAGATAGGGAAGAAGATAAAGGTGTTAAGGACAGATAATGGTGGAGAGTTCTACAAGAAGGAATTCGAAGGGTTTTTAAAGAAGTTTGGTATAGCATGGTAGAAGGCTTCTCCATACATACCTCAACAAAACAGATTTGTAGAAAGAATGAATAGGACGTTGATGGGAAAGGCAAGAAGCATGCTTAGTGGTGTCGGGTTAGGACAAGAATTCTGGGCAGAGGCGATGGAGACTACATGTTACTTGGTTAATAGATCACCTTCATCAGTGTTGGAGGATAAGACTCCACATGATGTATGGACTGGTAAGAAACCATGTCTTTCACATATGATGGTATTTGGTTGTGATGCGTATGTACATGTTCCAAACGAGAAAAGAACCAAGTTGGATAGTAAATCTGAAAGGCACAACTTTATTGGGTATAAGGATGGTTTAAAAGGCTATAAGCTTTGGAACCCAAAAACAAGGAAGGTTATGTACAACCGAGATGTGGTGTTTAGGTGAACGATGTCATTAAACATGAATTCCTACCAAAGGAACCTAAGAAGATAGAGTTTGAGCTAAAGGAGGAAGAATCAAACTCTACAGTAGAACGGGAATCAGAAGATGAAGAGCCACAAACTCCAGTTGTGAGAAGATTAGTTCGAGAAAGAAGGCAGCTAGAAAGTTATAGTCCATTTGCTTTATGTTCAAATTTTGCATTATATATTACTGATTATGATCCCAAAACTATCAGGGAGGAAGTAGATTCAAAAGATGGAAAACTCTAGAAAGAGAACATGCTTAATTTTATCTGTTGCTGCTACCTTTTATTTTCAGGTAGAACAAATGGATGTGAAGACAACATTTCTTCATGGAGATCTAGAAGAAGGGATCTACATGAACCAACCTGAAGGCTTTGTAGTGAAGGGAAAGAAAGAATTGATATGTAGGTTAAAAAAGTCTCTATATGGGTTAAAGCAGTCACCAAGGATGTGGTATTAGAAATTTGATACATATATATGGGGACATGGCTTCACCAGAAGAAAAGAGGATCAATGTGTGTATTTTAAATTAATTGGTGACCATGTTATTTATCTAGTCTTGTATGTAGATGATATGTTTCTGATTGGTAATGACAAAGAAATTATCCAGGATTTGAAGTCCCAATTATCCTCCAAATTCGACATGAAGGATCTTGGTGCTGCAAACTATCTTTTGGTCATCGAAATTAAATGAGATCGGGTAAATAGGAAGCTCTGGTCAAACTAAAGGAAGTATGTCGATAAAATACTACAGATGTTTAATATCCAAGATAGTAATATGATGAAGGTTCTTATTCCTATAGGTGTAAAATTATCTGTTGAACAATTTCCCAAGACACGAGAAGAGGAAGAGGACATGTACCATGTTCCATATGCAAGTGCAGTCGATAGCCTGATGTATGCAATGGTTTGTACTAGACCAAACATTGCACATGTAGCGAGAGTATTGAGCAACTTTATGTCAAAACTAGGGAAGGATAATTGGACAACAATGAAGTGAGTTTTTAGGTATTTTCATGGCACTAGTGATTATGGCTTGTGTTACAAAGGAAGACCAACATTGGATAGAGTTTTGGATATGTTTGGCTTTGTAGATGCAAACTGGGTTGGAGATCTATATTAGAGAGGATATACAAGTGGGTATGTGTTTAACCTATATGGAGGTGCATTCAGTTGGATGAGCAAGAGACAATTTGTAGTTGCACTTTCAACTTCAAAGGTAGAATACATAGTAGCCACTCATGCAAGAAAGGAAGTAGTTTGGTTGCAGAGAATATGTTCAAGTATGGGGTTAGTACAAACAACTATAACGAAAGATTGTGACAAGCAACGTGCAATTTTCTTGGCAAAGAACCTTGCTTATCATTCAAAGAAAAATCACATTGATGTTCAATATTACTTTTTTAGGGATATGGTTGAGGACAAAAAGGTGTTGCTAGTATAGGTGGACACTTTGAAGAATGTTGCAGATGCATTGATGAAGTTAGTGAGAACTAAGAAGTTTTCTTAGTGTAGAGAAACAATGGGTTTTGCAGGGTTAGACCAATGACTAAGCTCTTGTGTGACACCCTCTATGGAAAAGAAAACAATAAGTGGGATAATGTTGGGTATGTGTTATATTCTTTCCACAACTAGTCGCACACGTGGGGCAGCGGGATAGCGCCCCCTATTCGTTGCGTTGGGAACAATAGGGCGATCATAGGGGGGTTGCAGCATGGGGGTCACACGGGGCACATCCCCCCTATCGGGGGGTTTTAGGAGGGCGGGAGCCCCCTTGCTTGGTGTTTGAGGCAGTGAATTGTTTCTGGACCTTATATTAGGTGGGTGAACCTACCTATGGCTTCATGCATTGTTTTTTCACATGGTTTTGGACGGGATGGTTTTCTTCCCATGGTATTATGTAGATTCGGTCAAGGGAACTATGGTTATGTTCTAATCCAGGGTTAATGGATTGGGGTTTATGAATGCTTCGGAATGTATATATATGTATTTTAACATTGAAAGGAACATAATGAAAAATAAATCTGGTAGTCCCAGTTTTGGGATCCAAGGGAAGTCTATGTGTATTTGTTTTATATTCTCATCATTGTTTATTTTCTATTTTTTTAGAATTCCTCTATAGGTAACTTCTGTATAGGGTTAAAACCTACAATAAGAAAATCGTCAACACAAACAACTAGATATACAATTAACCTTTTGACTTTCTTGACAAAAAGAGTTTCATCATCTAGGTCAAAATGCTCATAAATTTAGTTTGAGAAGATTTTCATTCAACTTCTCATACCATCAACGGGATGCTTATTTCAAATCATACAAAGATATAATCAATTTATATGCATTTTTCTCTTTTCCTTTAACGAAAAAATCCTTTGGCTAAAACATATAGACATTATCCTTCAAATATCCATTCAAAAAAGTTATTTTTACATCCAAATGATGTCTTTTCTATCCCTTTTGATTTGCAAGAGAATAAAACATTCCAATAGTGCCCCATTTAGCTATAGGAGTAAATTTTTTTGTATAATCAACACCCACCTTTTGTGCATACCCCTTTGCTACAAGTTTTGCTTGGTACTTATCAAGTGAATCATCTACCGTATACTTAGTTTTATAAAGCCACTTACAACCAACGGGTTTGATGCCAACAGGAGGATCCACTAACCTCCAAGTGCCATTTTTATGAGAGCATCATACTCCCTTTTCATTGCATATTTCCATATATCACAACTGGCCACTTCTTGTAACAAAATCATCATACCTTTTTTGAAATGTTTAGATTCATGTTCATCTTCGTAATGATTATTATGGTCATTGCTCATCTTGAAGAATAGGCTCTTTAGTAGCAGCTTCTGATCTTGTAGGAAATTATCATCATCCAATTTTAGCTAAAACATTATCACCATCCATTTTTCCTTCATTCCATGTTGAAAATGGAAAATTTATTGAAGGAAAATCCACATAATGATCTCAAATATGAATGCTCCCTTCAAGATGTCGAAGACCATTATCACATTCATAATAGAAATTTTTGGAAGTGAATTTATCCAAATGACCAAGTTGTCTATCAATAGTGGAAGCATATTTAGCAGATTCAAGAAAAATTACATCTCGTGAAATAAAAAAATTCTTGTTCTCCTCATCATATAACCTGTAAGTTTTGGAAGTACTAGTATATCCTAAGAAAAGACATTTGTGACTCTTGGCACCCAATTTGTTGCATTGATATTTAGAAATCAATGCATAGCATAGAAAACGAAAAACTCTAAAATGTGAACAACAAGATGATGATTATACCACATTTGATAAGGAGAATTATTATTGATGGCAGAAGGACAATGATTGTGAATATAGACTACACAAAGTACTTCTTCTACCCAAATCATCAACTTAACATTTTTTTTAAATCAGTTATCTCACCATATTTAGCAATGTTATGTTCATACATTTTGTAACACCATTTTGCTGCAAATTATAAGGAATTGTAGTTTGATGTTCAATGCCATTCTCCTGAAAATAATTTTCCAAATCATGAGATGTGTATTCTGTAGGTTTTAACCCCGAACAGAAATTACCTGCATACGAATTCTAAATCACAAGAAAAATAAAATGCGAGAGCATAACACATAAAACACATATACACAGAGATTTCCCACTGGATCTCCAAACCGAGACTACCAGCTTGATTTTTCATTATATTCCTTTCAATGTTACAATACATATTTATACATGCCGAAGCATCCAATACCATGGACCGAAAACCATCGCGTCCAAAACCGTGGACCGAAAAACCATAGGTAGGTTCGCCCAACCTAATATAGGGTCCAAAAAAAAATTTCTCGAGGCGCTGCCCCGAACCCCGTAGAGGGGGGCTACCTGCCCCACTCAATCCCCACGGACTAGGGGGACTGCCGCCCCCACTGTGCAATCGGCGCAAAGAAGGGGGTGCTCCGCGCCCCCTCTAAACCCCCGGTTCACTACATAGGTTAGTCGTGGAAAGAATATAACACAACCCAACAATCTCCCACTTGTTGTTTTCTTTCCAAAAGGGCCACAGGAGAGATTAGTCATTTTTTCAGCCCTGAAATGCCCATTGTTTCTCTACACCAAGAGAACTTCTCAGAGCTCGCAAATTTTGTCAATGCATCTGCAGTATTCTTCAAAGTGTCCACCTTTATCAGCAACACCTTTTTGTCTTCTACCATATCCCTCACAAATTCATACTGAACATCAATGTGCTTTGTCTTTGAATGATAAGCAGGGTTCTTTGCCAAGAAAATTGCACTTTGGCTGTCACAGTCTATCCTTATAGCTCCCTGTACTAACCCCATACTTGAACACAATCTCTGCAACCAAACTGCTTCCTTGCTTGCATGAGTGGCTGTCATGTATTTTGCCTCTGTAGTTGATAGTGCCACTACAGATTGTTTCTTACTCATCCAACTGACTGCACCTCCAAATAGGTTAAACACATACCCACTTGTAGATCTTCTCTTATCCATATCTATAGCCCAGTCTGCATCAACCAAGCCACGGATATCCAACACTCTATCCAATCCTAGTCTTCCTTGGTAGCACAAACCATAATCACTAGTGCCACGCAAATACCTAAAAACCCTCTTCACTACTGTCCAGTGCTCCTTCCCTGGTTTTGACATAAACCTGCTCAATACTCCCACTGCATGTGCAATATTTGGTCTAGTACAAACCATGGCATACATCAAGCTATCGACTGCACTTGCATATGGAACACGGGACATGTGCTCTTCCTCTTCTTGTGTCTTGGGACACTGTTAAGCAGATAACCTCACACCTACAGGAATAGGAACCTTCACCGGTTTACTATCCTGCATATTAAACCTCTGCAATATTGTCTCGACATACTTCCTCTGGTTTAACCAGAGCTTCCTCTTTGCCCGATCTCTTTTAATTTCCATGCCCAAAATATAGTTTGCAGCACCGAGATCTTTCATGTCGAATTTGGAGGACAATTGGGTCTTCAAATCCTGGATAATTTCTTTGTCATTTCCAACCAACAACATATCATCCACATACAAGACCAGATAAATAACACGGTCACCAATTAATTTAAAATACACACAATGATCTGTTTGCTTCTGGTGAAGCCAAGTCCCCGTATAAATGTATCAAATTTCTGATACCACATCCTTGGTGACTGTTTCAACCCATACAGAGCCTTCTTTAACTTGCATACCAGTTCTTTCTTACCCTTCACTGCAAAGCCTTCAGGTTTCTTCCTATAGATATTCTCTTCTAGATCCCCGTGAAGAAATGTTGTCTTCACATCCATCTGTTCTACCTCAAAATAAAAAACAATAGCAACCGACAAAAGTAATCTAATAGAAGCTACCTCGGCAAAAAGAGAAAAGATATCACCAAAATCGATTCTCGACACCTAGGAATAACCCTTTGCTACCAACCGAGCTTTGTATTTCTCCACCTTTCCTTCTGCATTTTTCTTCTTCTTGAACACCCATTTGATGCCAATGGGTTTCCTTTCAGCCGGCAACTCCACCAAATCCCAAACCTCATTTTTGTGCAAAGATGCCATTTCATCAACCATGGCTTCTTTCCAGACTTTTCCATCCTCTGAATCTACTGCTTCCTTCACAGTTATGGGATCATCGTCAGTCATAGATAAAAAAAAAATTGAACAGAAAGCAGATGGAAAATACCTTTCTGGCTACCTTCTTTCTCGAACTAATATTCTCACGCCCGAAGTTTGTGGCTCTTCATCTTCTAATTCCTCCTTTGTTATAGAGTCTGGTTCTTCCACCTTAAGCTCAAACTCTATCTTCTCAAGTTCCTTTGGTTGGAATTCATGTTTAATAACATCTTTCACCTCTCTGAACACCACATCTCGGCTGTACACAACCTTCCTTGTTACTGGGTTCCAAAGCTTATAACCCTTTAAACCATCCTTATACCCAATAAATATGCACTTTTCAGATTTACTGTCCAACTTTGTTCTTTTCTCCTTTGGAACATGTACATATGCATCACATCCAAATACCATCATATGTGAAAGAGAGGGTTTCTTACTAGTCCATATCTATTGTGGAGTCTTATCCTCCAACGCTGATGAAGGTGACCTGTTGACCAGGTAACACGCAGTCTCCATTGCCTCTGCCCAGAATTCTTGTCCTAACCCGGCACCACTAAGAATGCTTCTTGGCCTTTCCATCAACGTCTTGTTCATTCTTTTTGCAACTCCATTTTGTTGATGTGTATATGGAGTAGTCTTATGTGATGTTATACCACACTTCTTAAATAATTCTTCAAATTCCTTACTGCAAAACTCTCCACCGTTATCTATCCTCAACACCTTTATCTTCTTCTCTGTCTGGTTTTCCACCAGAGCCTTAAATCCTTTAAACTTGTCAAAGAATTCATACTTATCCTTAAGGAAATATATCCATGTATTCCTTGAGAATTCATCTATAAATAATACATAGTACATAGACTTACCCAGTGATGGAACCTTCACAGGTCCAAACACATCACTGTGCACAAGCTCTAATATCTGTTTCACCCTCTTACCACCAGAGGGGAAACTCACCCCATTCTTCTTCCCATATACACAATTTTCACAGAAATCAAAATCTAGAGATCTATTACCCATACCTTCTACCATACCTTCACCATGAAGTATTCAAAGGCCCTTCTCTCCAATATGTCCAAGCCTTTGATGCCACGACATGGTCTTCTCTCCAAAGACCACTAGATTTTCTGCTCCACTATCAGGAACCATAAAACTATTGCACCCATCAACAATAGTGCTACCTTGTAGCTTGTACAAAGTCCCAATCCGAACTCCCTTGATCAATACCAGTGCTCCCTGAACCATCTTGCAAGTATCCTTCTCGAACACTGTTTTTACACCTGCATCACCCACCTTGCTTATAGAAATCATATTTTTGGCTAATGCTAGAATATGTAGAACACTCGAGAGTGTTCTAACCCTTCCACCTTGCAACTTCAACTTTACTTTTCCACGACCAATGATTCAAGCCTTCCTATCATCCTGCAAGAAGACATCACCACCATCATATTTCTCATACTTGCAGAACCACTCTCTATGGGGAGTGAAGTGAAAGGATTCACCTGAGTTAATCAACCATGACTCATGATCTACATGTGTACTTGAAGAAGCCAAGTAAGCATCCCCACCTTCATCTGAGGTGGTTTTCACCTCTACAGAAGGAGCATCATCATATCCCTTTCCTTTATTAGGAGATTTAGATTGACAGTCCCTTTTATAGTGACCTTCCTTTCTGTATTTCCAGCACACCACCTTTATAGGTTTTCCTAGAGATTTAGATCTCCCTCTAGATGTAGAACTCCCACTCGATGACTTATTTTTGTTTCTGTTCTGGGACCATCCTCGTACAGACGAGGCATCACCATTTTGGCTCTCCATATTTTTCCATCTCATTTCCTCTGTCAGCAAGGATGAGACTATTTCATCAAATTGCAAGGTAGTTGCATTGCTACCTATTGCAATAACTAGACTATCCCAAACTCGGTAAGAACACAAACACTAATGCACTTATCTTTTTAAAATTTAAATACAACAATATAACTAATACCATGTATTAAATTGTTAATGCTTTGTTACTGAGTCTCCCATATTTCATCCTCAGGTTATACAACTTTTTCCGTAGGAATAGTTTATTCGCCAGAGACTTAGATTGGTACAAAGTCCCTAACTTGTCCCACAAAGCCTTCATCATAGCTTCCCCTAATACATTCAGCAATACTGAATCTAAGACACACAATCATATTGTGCTCTTTGCCTTCCAATCCAACTTCTTCCACTCTTCATCGGACAGTCCCACTGGTTTAGTACCTGGATCTACCACAATTCACTGATCTTTATCCACCAATAGATCCTCCATCTTGAGTTTCCATAACTCAAACCTCTGACCATTAAATTTCTCGATCTCTATATTTCCATTGCTCCCCATCTTCTTTTACCACCAAAATTAATCTCGTAGATCTCCCACTGAATAGGGTCTACCACAGGCCTGAGCGAAACCCCTTAGCAACAAAGGCATCCCCTTGAAGCAAAAAACAACTCCGATACCAAATGTAGGTTTTAACCCTGTATAGAAATTACCTGCATACGAATTCTAAAACTCAGAAAATAAAAAATGCGAGAGCATAACACATAAAACACATATACACAGAGATTTCCCCTGGATCCCAAAACCGGGACTACTAGCTTGATTTTTCATTATATTCCTTTCAATGTTATAATACATATTTATACATGTCGATGCATCCAATTCCATGGACTAAAACCCATCACGTCTAATACCATGGACCAAAAACCATTGCATCCAAAAAAACATGTGCTAAAGTCATGCACAAAACCATAGGTGGGTCCACCCAATCTAATATAAGTTCCAAAACCAAAATTTTTTGGGGCACTGCTCTGCACCCCATAAAGTGGGGTTACCTACACCCCTCAAACCCCTTGTGACCTCCCCGCTAGGTAATCAGCGCAACAAAGGGGGGCTTCACCCCCCCTCTAACCCCCCCGGTTAACTACGTGGGCTAGTCGTGGAAAGAATATAACACAACCCAACATATAATTTGGTCATCGTGGGAGATTGGGCATACCTATTTCTTAAAGAATCCAATCATGATCAGAGTTGTGGGGTTGGAAAAATGACTCATAGGGTTAATGAAGGATGAAATTTTAGACCTTGGAGATCTGTAATTACATAGCTAAAATAGATTCAATATCGAGATCCTACAAAGCGAGAAACAAAAGAAGAGGGAGAAATGCAACATGATATATCAATATTATGAGGCCAAGTGCAACAAATTTCATTGTCACAAAAAGTAACAGAAGCTACGATGGAAGTTAATATCGATGGTATAGAAGCAAAATTGAAAAGCAACATGGATTATTTGAAGAAAGACATGGAAGGTTTGAAGGAAGGTTTCACAAAGTTTCTACAGGAAATGCTTCCTAATGGCGAAAAGGTAGTAGAGGAAACTCGTGATGAGAAAAAAAGAAATGTTAATCATGATTTGATAGACTCTAATGTTGGATTGAAGACTAACCATATTCCAAAAATCGATATGAGGAAGTTTGATGGCAAGGATCCTGTAACATGGATACTACATATGGAGCAATATTTTGATCTCCATGATGTGAAAAACACACCAAAGGTATTCATTCAAACTTTATATTTAGAACCCAATTATTTTGTATGGTATCAATTGCTTTGTTCTCGTAAACAAATTTTCACTTGGTCAATTTTTATGGAGGAAATGATATCACATTATGAGGACACAAAGAGCACCTTCTTTAGCCAATCGATAAATCTAAAACAAGGGGTCAATGGTGGAGCATATTGAGGACTTCCAAAAATTGAATTTAAAGGTAAATGATATTCTAGACAAGCATATGGTTGATGTCTTCAAAGGGACTTTAAAGGATAACATCGAACATGACGTTCGTCTTTGGGAACCTGATTCATTGGAGAAGGCATTCAGGTTGGCAAGAAAAATTGAAAGAAAAATTATGGCAACAAGGAATCCTATCCCTCACAACTATAAATATGGAAGTGTTGTTTCTCCTAGCCTTCCACAAACTACAAGGTTGACACCACAAAAATTGGAAGAAAAAAAAACCAAAAGGGCTCTGTTACAGTTGTTATCACAAAAAATTGATCATCTAGCCTTAATTTACTAGATGCATCGAAGTACACTATGTAAGGCCAATTTTACCATAGTAAAATTGCTTTCACTGTGAGAAATTACTTAATAAACCACATTTGTTAAGCAATTTATAATTAAACCCATGAAGAATAATTACATAAATCACTATTTATTTAATTATCTTCTAGGTAATTAATTAAACCATTGTTTAATTAATATTCCTTGTCATATTTGACCGAACTATGAAAAATAAACAGATAAATTATTAATTATTTTATTTTTCTCTAGGAATAATTAATTAATAACTAATTAATTATTGTTCCTTGTCAAGTTTGACTAGATCCCTTAGGAATAATTAAATAAATCATTATTTGTTTATTATTCCTTAACCATATTTCTAGAGATGATAAATACATCATTTGTTTATTTATTATTTGTAAATACACGTTTAAATACTTTTTCCCTCCTAAACAAATATAATAAAATATTCCAAGTGGTTATTTCTACAATGGGGTTAATAATATTTCATTATTGCTCATTATTCGAGGATAACCTAATATTTTGTTATAAATAGGAGGGTTTTCCATTCATTCTTCACTTTTTGATCATTTTCATTATTGCACTCATTGTTGCATCTCTGATTATTATCACTATTGCACACCATTTTTCTTTTCCATTTGAGTTCTCACTGAGCTCAAACATTTTATTTATTTATTTATTGCATTTATTACTATTTCATTTTGTTGTTTAACGACGATTGTGGCATAAATTAGGACTTTGGCAGGTTTTGTTTCTATCATTTTGTGCAGATCCACATTGTTTAGCACCCATTTATATTTTTGAGACTATTTTTCATCCACAGTATTAGGTGATTTAGTTTCATACACCTTTTAGAAGAAAACACTATAACAATATTGGTGACTCCATTGGGTTTTACTTCTGATCCAGAAACCTAGGTGACCTTCAATTTTCAGCTTATGGTTTCTTCTTTTTGAGTCTCTTAATGTTGTTTACTAGCTTTCTAACCCTAGATCTATCAAATTTCTAACTTCCGTAAGTTTTTCTGTTCTTTTTTGCAGGTCACAGGAACCAGTCGCGGTAGAGATGGAAATTTTTTCTGAGATTTGCTGACCTGGAATCAAGGAGTAGAAATCACACTTTTCTACCCCAAAAGTGCAATCTGGAGGGCTAGAGTGCAACTTCTAGCCCAGAAAGGGCTATCTCATTGGACTTTTAGGGTTTTTGGGATTTTTTTCAGATCTGTTTCTAGGTTTTTCCAAGAGTTGTCTGCTAGCTTGGTTGACCACTTTCTCACCCCACCTAGGCCTTGATCTACTCTTATTTTCTCGTCGAAGTGGAATTTAGCCCCTTAGGGATTCTAGTATGCTTCCACCTTTATAGGAGGAGTTTAGCTGAGTAAGAAGTTTGAGTTTCTGCAATGCTTTCAGCCATATTTTCCAGATCTGTACATTTTTGTTTCAAATCTTCAAAGATAGGTTGTTTCCATCCAAAGTTTCATTTTAAACCTTGTTTGGTCATTTGCCTTAGGGTCCCATTATTTTCCCTAGGTCTTACACCCATCAACCTATCTTTTTGTAGCGATTTGTCTCTTTGGTTTTTTGTTGTTGTTGCGTCACTTTCTAGCAACATAGTGTCATTTGATCCCAGTCACATTGATGCTTGGATCTTTTGGCCTTTTTAGTGTGTTTTCAGTTGATTTTTCCACCAAACAACACAATGCTTGTTACTCATCCTTAGCCAGGTCAAGCATCCCATCCCCCCAACCTTCTGGTCTTAGTGACTACCAAATCCTCATTATGAATTTTGACAAGGTCAATCCCTCGGAGATCAACCTACAAACTCGGTCATGTCAATATGACAAGACATCAACTTCGTTCGCCAATGAGTCAAAAACCAAAACATCTACTGAGCCTTTTATGACACCAAATGGTCTATTACAGATCCCTCAACCTAAAGTTGAGTCAATTCATAAGATCCCAAAGGGACCATTACACCATAACACAACTTCTAACCGAGCTTCCCATACATACAACATAGTAGATGACTTCGCACAGTCACTTGCTACCATGTCGACATTGGAAGTCGTCTAGTCGTGCCCTTCTCAAAATAAATCTCTACTAACTACTTTGGGCGTAGTAGATCCTTCCAACGATCATTTGATTGTCTTATCGGTTGATATATCAGAACATCCACCATTACCTTCATTTGTTGCTTTCCAAATACCAGTCTGTAATGCTATCATCTCCTGATGCATTATTGATGAAGGTGCATCCACCTGTGTGATAGAAAATACACAAAAGGTCATAAGTGTTATGAGAAGAAATTAATTTACATAGATTGGGAAGAGGAGGAAGAAAAGGAACAATAACGTAAAAATAACAGGATATACACTAGGAACCAACCCCATAGAACAAGGAAATGAATATGACCATATCTTGTAATGCATTGACATGAAGTACCACTCCTCAAACTCTCAATATAGAAGGACATATAAAGAAGAAAAATGTAATAGTGTTGATTGATTCAGGTAGTACCCATAATTTTATTCATTGTAAGATAGCCAAGGAATTGAATTGATTCCTATAACCAACACCAAAGTGTCAAGTAATAGTTGCGAATGGAGGAACCATAAATTTCTCTGGAAAGTGCCATAATATCAAGCTATCGATGGGAGAATATGTATTGAATAGTTTAATGCTTTCCATTCCAATGGGTGATGCTAATGTTGTACTAGGAGTCCAATGGTTACAATATTTGTGTATGATAGCTTTAATTTTCAAGAACTTTTCTTCAATTTTTTTTTGGAAGGAAAGGAAGTTGAATTAAGGGGTATCGCAGGGAAACTAGGAAAGATAATCAACTCTAATGGAATGAAAAAGCTTCTAATGAAAGAGAAATGCAGTGTAATTGCACAATTACGTTCACTAGAGGTTCAAACAATGAAATAATCTATTTCTACATATCTCCAAAAAGTCTTGGACAATCATTATAAGATTCAAGTGGTTGAAGATCACATCAAACATCAAAAATAAGTTATCCAACTCTTAAAATATAACCTCACTTTGGCGCAAAACCAAATGAAACAATAGGAAGATCAAGATCGCAGCAAAAGACATTTTGATGTAGACGACTAGGTATTTTTACGGCTACAACCATACCAACAAATGTCCTTAAGCAAGCTAAGAAGGTTTTATACGGTAAAATCTAACACTCCCAATTATTCACTTCATTCTTATTATGGGGACCCTTTTTCTGATTGATTAGTAATATTATTATTTGATTTTCTAAATTTGGATTCATCCAATGAGTTCATTTCATTCATATTTTCCTATCTAAACTCATTTGATCTAATTTAGACTTTTTAAAAATTACGCCTATTTGAAAGTTAGTTGTTTTTCATTGCTTTGGCCTATTTGATTAATAATTTTTTTTGTTTTATTAATTTTATCTTTTTATTATATTGTGTGAAAATCCATTTTTGTAAATATTGCTTTTTATTTTAGAGTGTGTAAGTAATTCATTTAGATAATAGCCAATGAGACCAAGAACTGTGCCTAGGCCTTTAGTCTTAGGCATAAGACAATCACATTTGTTTTAAACATATATCGGATATCTATAGTCTAAGACATTATTGTAATATCAGAGCTATTTTCATTTGAAAGAGCTTAGCACAAGACTTAACCAAATATCCAAGCCATATATCAAATATCAGAGCCATTACATTAAAAGGGCTTAACATAAAATCAAAACCCAAAGTTCTACACAAGACAGAAGATAAAGTCCAAAACATATAAATGTTAGATAGTCGGGGATTTGATTAACCGAAGGCCAAAGCATATAATATAATCCAAATTCCCGATACCTGCCGGACCCGGTAGGTTATATATTACGTTTAATTTCTATATCAGATCTGATGATGATCAATTCTTTAATTAGGCCACTTAACTTTGGACCCGATATATTAATGCAGTAGTCTATAACGCGACTTTTTGAAAGCCTTTCTGGCGGATTTTTCCGGTCAAAATCCGGCAGCAATTCATTGGAATCCCAAGTTTGATAGTTAGTTTCTGCACAATCAATGGCTCCCAGGGGTTTTCCAGGGCGCTGAATCCAAATATGCATTTAAAAAACCATTTTAACTGCTAAAAATCAAGATTTAACCTCATTTCTTCCGCCGGATTCCGTCACCGGAATCTCCAAAAAGTCGCATTATAGACAACTCCTATATTAATCAACTTCAATTTATAAATATATCACATCTAGGTATATCGGAATTTTTGAAACTTTGTAATATAAATCTCAGATATCTGTCTCCGGACCTGATACAGAATTTAAATCCAGTTTTGAAATGATATTGCGTCCATTCATAAATCAGAACTTTGGTTTGGAGAATATGTTTGAAACCTCTGATCTCCCGGATCTGATATGTGATTTTACTGCAATATATTATGACATTGGGTCTGCCCATCTCGGAACTTTTACGATGGTTCTTGTTTGAAACCTTCGATAGCCCAGATTTGATCTGTGACTTAATTATGATGTATAAATGATATCAGGTCCGAAGCATAATATCATAGCCTTTTGAAAGCACACCATGTTAAAACTCTGATGCCTCTAATTCTCCAACATGTTGCTCTGCATTCCACCTGCCATTTGTCATTTATCTGGATATGGTTTGATTTCAAATGAATATAGGTTTCGAGAAGAATTTCATAGTTCCAGCATTGCGTTTGTTCCCATAAAACATGTCTGATGTATCAGAATTGTTAAAATACTAAAACAACGTACTATGCTTTAAGTTAAATTCCAATAAGAGAATTCCAATATGGTTATTAGCTCCAATCTCCGAACCGATGCATCATGTTCTTTATATCAAACTTATTCCAATGTGCAATTACGGTCACTTGTCCATAATAGGGGTCAATGTTATAATTTGTTAAAACCATCGATATTAAAGCATTGATTCTAATTGGTTTTGATTTTGAATTAGAATCTATTTTTTTATTATATATTATAATTTATTGATGTGTTATTCTCCCATTTTTATGGTAAAAATCTGATTTAGTTCTTGACATGTTATAACAGAGTCCCAATTATGGCCTTGATTCAATCAAATTCGGACAATCACCAATGGAAATTGTCCATGTAGTAAAGTAGTATTATAACAAAAGGAAATTCATAGCTCATTTATTCTACATAGGAGAATATGTTGCAAATAAGTGGAAATAACTAGGATTATTCTTACTAGGTCATGCAAATTTGGGTAATTTGTTTCAACTCTTCCTCTTACTAGAACCAATCAAAGCGTTCCCTCTGTATTATTCTACAATTAGAATTTCTGATTATGGGATTTGGGGATTTCTATTATCAAATCTAATCATGTATAAATAGTCGTTGATAGGCTATGTTAGGGAGGGCATCCAATAGGATAGAAAAAGGATTCGAATCCTAGAGAAGAGGCTAAACTTGTGACAACGCTTGTAACCTATTTGTAGAGGGAGTTTATTTTATTATACACTACTGCTGTAGAGTAGAGGCTTTTCTTTACAAATAGGGATTGAATTGTAAACAACAAGGGGTTTGGACTACTGCAGTCTTTTGATTTTTGTAATTTGATACATTTTATAGTAAATATTTGTTTTTGTTTTTTATGTATGGCCTTATTGTTTACTTAAATCATTGAAATTAATCCTTTTCCAATTTTATTTTAATTGCATTTCTACTGTATGAGCTAATAGTTGGCCTTATTCACTATTGTTGAATCTTGATTGTTAATTCATTTAAAATTCTAAGTATGTTGTCCCATAGACTTAATCCTTAATGCAACTTGAAAACTGAATTTGTATAAGAACAAATGCTTATTTCATTAGGTTGGATAGTTATCTAATCGTTTAAAGTTATAGATGTTTTACTTTCATACATGAGATTTTATTTAAACTACTTCAAAATTGTGTCATGAATATTTCTCATTTTTATGCATAATAGATTAGGAGTTGGATATACTTGCATATAAGTGTCTAGTAACTATTTATTAGATACTTAATTGTTTATATTTGTTTCAATAGGGATTAGATCTCGAGAATTATTTCCTTGATCTAATTCCTTCATCCTAATTATGATTTTTACTTGCTTCTTTTCATGTTTAATTAGCTTTCTCTCGATTGGGAGAAATACTTCTCTTTCCTTCAATTGAGATAGCTTAGATTAATCACATTATAGATTTAGTCTTCCATGTGCCATCATAGATCTTACTTTCTATAAGCCCTCTTTTAAAGAGGTAAAACTCTAGAGTGGTTTGGTTGCATCGTTCAAACATCTTAAGGGTCATTCTCTTTCCTAATCAGCAAGAAGAATTGATTCGATGTGTTTGCCTATTGGTAACTAAAGACTCATCTTAAACCAACAACAATAGGGAAAAGGTAATTGGACCTATTTGAACAAGTCGAAACCACCATTTCAACGGAAAAGGAGTTACTTTAAGGTCTAGACCGAATGGTCTCCCTTATAGTTTTGTAGGTGGAGAATTTCGAGGCTTTAACATTTTTGGTGCTAGAAGGAGGGTCTAAAACTTATTGTCTATTGGAGTTTTTGTTTTTTAATGTTTTATTTTTATTACAATGGTTGCTCTTAAACTTCCCATTTGGAGTTGTATTTCTAGGTGTGCATCTACCAATACTCCACTATAAATAGTAAGACACTTGTCAAAGGTAAAATTTAATGGTAAGATCAATTCTTTTGCATTTGAACATGATTTACAATTCATTCAAAAAAATTTATATTTTACTTTTAATGATGTTGATGAAGGTATTTTATGCAAGATTATTACTCTTACATTCTTGGAAAGAGCTAGAAGTTGGTGTCAATCGCTTCCAGTTGCCTCAATTCACAGTTGAGATCAATTTATTACAATGTTCCTATGTAAATTTGACAGCTATGACTATGAACAAGTATGTGACGAAATTGAAGATCTACGAACGTTTGAAAATGAGTCTTTTATTGATTTTACCATTAGATTTTGTTTAAATTGTTTGAGATTTAAAATTGAAGATAAAATTTTGGAAGATGAATTATTAGATTGGTTTGAATATATTTACTCTCTTCCTCCCATTCACAATCCATGTGAAATTATTGCAAGACTTGCTCAATTTTCTTCCAATTTTATTAGTATAATTGAGAATTCCAATATGGAGGTGCAAACTAATGATGATGAAATGACCTCTGATATGTAGGATCAATTAATTCATTGATTGTACACTTCCTACAATGTTAATAATGATCAAGATGAACCTTCACATGTCAATCAATCGCAATCATAAGGCTTGGAAATTTTTACTATTCAAATACAAGAAGATACTAGCCACAATCTTGGAAAAAAAGGTGCCTTGAAATCAGAAAAACACTGTGAATTAAATTCAGAGAATCAAATAATAAATCAGCAACTACAAGCAAAAATTAAAACTTCCAATAATATGCAGCTTGTACAAATTTCTGAATTATTTCATGATGATAAAATGTCAAATTCAGGACAGCCAAACAATATTCTTCAAGAAGGCACAATTAATCAATTGAATGATAAAAAATCTGAAATTTGTAATGGAGAAAATACAAATAGAGAATATTGTAAATTCATTTCTTCAGACTCACATTTTTCCCTTTACCCTGATATTTTTGCTGATAGTAATTTACCTTCTCATTGAATAAATATTTTTTTAGAAAGGACTGAGATAGATTCAAATAAATTCCCTATTAGTTTTTATCTCGATAAAGAATTATTTATTGATCATTCTTCCAACATTGATGAACCTGAGCTTATTTTTCCTTTTTGTTTGATTTGTCATGTGGGAAAGAAGAAAATTTCAAAGAATTTTATGAAGTTATTTATGATAATTATTCTGACATTGATAAAATTGAAACATCTTTTGTTCAATTAAATTCCCATGATCAGAGATCAATCATATGTGGAAAAGATGAACATTCTAACTCAGAAGTTGTTCCAACTAATTTTAATTCTCAATTGAAAAACAATTTTCATGATTTCAACATTCAAGAGTCTCTTCCAATTTATAATTCATATGATCATCAAAATCTTACATTTATTCTTGGTCGAGAATCCTTTCCTCTTCCACAAGTCAATACCAATAATTCTTCTCATTTTTTAACCAATGCTTGTGAGGGGCCAATTGCCTTAAATCAATTCCATTTGAGCTATAACATTAATTGTAACAATAATGTAGGTTATGATTTGATTTTTTGATATTTGGTTTCTGTTAACATTTTTCAGTTCTTCGATGTCTTTTGTTTGCATATCGAACAATTAATTGTTGAAAATTCACAACATTTATTTTCTAGGAAGTGAAGAAGAATCACAAAATCTAGATTATAATCATCAAAATCTTCAGATCTTTCAATTCTATTTGAAGGTTTTATCTTTTTGACTTACTTTTATTCCTGGTATACATTCTCAATATGAAACAACACTTATAAATAATTTGATCCAATATGACCAACAGTCTAATTTAATTAATAGTCTTCCATATTTCCATCCATATTTCATAGACCCCTTTGAAATATATTTGGAAAATTATCCTACACGGAAAATTGTTAATAATTTAACATATAATACTAACAAATTTTTGCAGGCCATTGAATCTCAAAATACATATCCACGATCTAGAATGTTATCTTCTCTTTTAAATCCCTTCTAATCATTAATGGAAATTCACCCATACTTCTATGATCTAGCTGAAATTCAACTGGAAGGGATATTTCAAGAGAACGTAATGAAATTGATTTTTGTAAATATGCTAAAAATTAGTGTACATACTACATTTAAATTTATTTTTGTTCATTTAACTATAGTCTTGTGACTAACATTTAAGTTGTACATACCAGTAGGAGTTAAAATGAAAGAATGGTTACATTGGAAGTATGACTATACCAGGTCATGTTTCTTTCCATTCAGTTAGAGATAGGATTAGATTAATTTAAGGTAGATTCCTTTCTTGTTTTTATTTCATTATTTCATATTTTTAATAAACAAGTAATGAGCCCAAGCTTTTCCTTGGAATTCCCTTATCATTTTCTTGTTGGGTGTAGAGCCTGATTATCTTCTTTATTCAAAGGTATCATCGCATTGAACTCAGTTCATAATGTGGTGGCATCGCCGCCCGTAATATTTCTATTGAGGAGGGTCCAGGGGGGCGACATCGATCTTTAGGAGCTCCCCCCTAGCGAGGGATCAGGGGCAGTGCCACCGAAGCTAAAAATAGATGTAAAATTTCCTTGTAAAATATTGTCATTTCATGGTCAATCTGGGTTGTTCATTAGGCGCAGATCTGATGGTAGAAGTTATGTTTAATTTAGGGTTTTTTCCCTAGAAGAAAACCCCTCTGTAGGTTTTAACCCTGTATATAAATTACCTGCATACGAATTCTAAAACACAGAAACTAAACAATGTGAGAGCATAACACATAAAACACATATACACAAAGATTTTCCCCTGGATCCCAAAACCGAGACTACTAGCTTGATTTTTCAGTATATTCCTTTCAATGTTACAATACATATTTATACATGTTGAAGCATGAAATACCATGGACCGAAAAACCATTGTGTCCAAAATCATGGACTGAAAAACCATCACGTCGAAAACCTTATGCAAACATCATGCACAAAACCGTAGGTGGGTCTGCCCAACCTAACATAGAGTCCAAAACCAAAATTTTCCGGGGTGCTGCCCCAGATCCCATAGAGTGGGGTTACGGGTACCCCTCAAACCCCCTATGATCTCCCCTCTAACCCCCTAGTTAACTACATGCGCTAGTCATGGAAAGAATATAACACAACCCAACACCCTCATTATATATGAGGGAATTGATTTGCGTCTATGTAGATCTGTATTATAAGTGAGAAAGAGAGAGGAGATTGTTTGAGAGCAAAGAGGGAATTACAACGGATATGTTGTAGGTTGTATCTATTCAGTTTGCTGGATAATATAAAAGGAAGGACTGACTGTTTCCGATGGATGTAGCCCAAATTGGGTGAAGCATGTATATCTGTGTCTCTCTTGTTTTATGTGTTTTCTTTGTTTATATTTCTGCAATATATTTTATGTGTTCCATTGCTCTGTAATATATAACTTTCTAACAAATAGTATCAAAGCCATAAGTCTATTTGGTTGATAAACTTGCAGGACAGAAGGTTCTTGGTTCGAGCAGAAGCAATGGCGGAAGATGGTAGGTTTAGGGTCGAAAAATTCAATGACCAAAAAGCTATGGAAGATGCAGATGGAACATTATTTGTACTAGAAAGGTCTGTACCAACCATTGAGCGGAAAGACAAAGAAGCCGACAAGTATGAGAGACACAAAATGGGATTTTCTTGACAGAAGGACACTTGGAACAATATGGCTATGCCTAGCAGTGTCGGTAGCCTTTAATATTTCAAAGGAAACAACAATAAAGGGTTTAATGTCATAATTGGCCAAATTATATGAAAAACCATCAGACTCAAATAAGGTATAATTTCTTATGAAGCATTTATTTAATATGAAGATGTGAGACTGTGGATCTGTTGTTGATCA